>JARKIC010000784.1:0-194969 GCA_029378375.1 Mycena olivaceomarginata | reverse complement strand
CCCTCTGAACAACGCCCCGCCGCTCCACCGCCGGCCCGACCTCCCTCACTGCCCCCTGTCCGCCGAGCTCTCCCTGTAGTCTTATTATAAGGTGCACTGGCCTAGCCAGTGGTGCGCATTACAAAGTGCCCCTTTGCTTCTACCCCTGGTGCATATTATAATGTGTACCTGCCTGGGGCTTTTGCACCTAACACTCGGCATCCTCGGCAACCGGCTGCCTTTATTTATCCCTGCTTGTATCGCTCCCATATGCGGTATGCAGTCTCAGCAAAATTGTTGGGGCATCAATATTCTCGCTTAGTGGCTTCAAATAGATCAGGCATCAAATTCTCAGCCTAAAAGCAATACTGGGGCCCATTACAATGCACCTCTGTCATATGCGACCTCGGAAAAATTGTTGGGCCATCAATATTCTCGCTTAGTGGGTTCAAAAAGATCGGGCATCAACATTCTCGCCTAAAAGCAACACTGGGGCACATTATAATGTGGTATGCGGCCTCACCAAAAATTCTCGCCTAAAAGCAACACTGGGACCCATTGCAATGCGCCCTGTCATATGCGACCTCGGAAAAATTGTTGGGCCATCAATATTCTCGCTTAGTGGGTTCAAAAAAGATCGGGCATCAACATTCCTCTCGCCTAAAAGCAACAGTGGGGCACATTATAATGCACCCCTTCTATATCCTCGTCCACCTCATTATACTGTGCCCCCTGACTAATCCTCGGAACATTACATTGCTTGCCGACATTTGGCTTTTTTGTCTTCCCATGTGCTTTCAATCAAAGTTTTGACAAACATTGTCGGCCGATAGCCTGATGCCTACCACCACCACCACCACCCCTTCTCAGCCTCACGACCCTCACACCAATCTCCAGCGCGGCGAGCGCCTGGTCCCTTTTCTCAACCACACTCTCGTCCATCCGTCCTCCCCCTTGGTCATCCAGTACAATATCACCTGCCATTGCCGCTGTGATGCGAATTTCGCCTGAAGCGGCGGGCACAAGAACAAAGATCAGTTACCGGCTCGAAGGACAGTCAACAGTAACGGTGACTTCAATGTGCGCTTTCTCTCCTTTGTTTCAGCGGGCGCCATGTACTGATTCCAAAAACGCCTTTTCGCGATCTTTCCGCAGCGCTCTTAGTTAGCGTCATTGAAATTCTCGTGACATGGATCCCCTGAGATTAAAACCTGTCTCCAGAGATGCTTGTCAAGATGCAGCAGAGGTCGGTTGCAATGTAATCCTTGGGGTGGAAAATATATACACGTTACGAGCAAGTGAATATATTTTCTGGCAGCGCAAAAAGGACAAGTAGATAGTTCCCATCAATCAGTGTCCATGTCGTCACCATCAAATGCATTGTTATCTGCGTCTGGGTCCAGGGCCATCTCCGCAAGCTCCTCAGCTGTCAGCCCTATTCCGCCAGCAAAGGGATCCGAGTCCAAGCTCTCGCGCTCCTGAAAGTGGCCAGCAGTGTCGGTGTTGATCTCGGGGTTGGGATGCGCGCCCATCAGCGGCGTTGCCATGATGGCGCCACCTCCGCTTCCGAGGTTGCTGCCACGTCAATGGCAGCGGCGGATTCAACATCCAATTTCTCGGCCGGCAACGATGGAAGGGGCAAGGGTGTCACAACGGTGGCGGCCACGGATTTCTCCGCAGGCGAGAATGGAGGGGGCAAGGGTGCTCCCACGACGGCGGCAGATGAGGAGCCTGCAACGTCTTTCGATTTCTCCGCAGGCCGCGATGGAGGGGGCAAGGGTGTAACAACAACAAGCGCCGGATGAGGAGGGCCGTGGAAATGTCTCCCGAGTTGGGTGCGACATTCTGCGATTTCTCCGGAGGAGGCAAGGGTGTAACACGACAGCGCCGATGAGGAGGGCCGCCGAAATGTCTACCGAGTTGGGTACGACATTCTGCGATTTCTCCGCAGGTGCTACAGCATCTTGTCCCTGAAGCTGTGTCGAGTTGTGGACCGGGTACCGGTGCCACATCTGCAGCGCGTCGGGTACTATTTTTCATATTGACCTAGATCAGTACCTGTTGAATACATTCATGAACAACAACCCACCTCCTCGTCAGCAGTCGTGGCTTAGGCCGCGGCTTAGCTTGCACGCCTTGGCCAATGTCTGCTTTTTTTGCCGCCGGGATGTCACCGTCCTCTCCGCGTTTACTGCAAGCTGCTAACGTTAGCCGGACTCCGGAATGAAGGGAAGCATGAAGGGAAGCACTGACCGTTTCTTGGAAGCCGCCACCGGCTGCCCCTTGACAGCCTTCGTGGGTTTCTTTGTGGTCGTCTTCTTCGCCTTATCTGGAGCAACATGCCCATCCTCTCCTCCTCTTTCTCCGTGGCGTTCCCCATCTCCTCCGCATCGTCCTCCTCCTCCCTCTCCCTCCTGGCCTTATCCGCCAACCACTCCTCTGCTGCCGGCCGGTCTTGCGTTAAAACGTCCTTGAGAACCCAGGTAACGTCGTCTACCAGGAGCTGGAAAGGCTTGCTTGCTGCAAGCGCGGCCTCGTCGGCACCTATCCCATCTGCGACAGCACGATTGCAGATACTCTGTCCCCACCAAGCAAGGCCAAGACCAGGAGGACCGGCCCATTACGTCCCTGCTTACGCAGCTTCTGCCAGTCATGCACGAAGAAGTCGGATCGAATGCGACTCGGTGATAAGCCAGTGATTGGGCCATGGTTAGATACACGTAATTTGCGTGTTTCTGATCGTGCTCATTGCTGAAACTGTTGTTTCTATGCAACAGTACTGGTTCCTGGTAGCTGTTGGGCGAACCACAGAGAAACGGGTGGACGTTCTAAGGAATTAGAACGTCCATTGGCTAGTCTCGCCCTGAAAACTGTAAGGGAAACGTGCAGCCGAATAATAAGTCAAGGGACTTCTTTTGACTTGTTTCCAACATCCACTTAAGCAACGGAAACTGGTCAAAGGAACGGGAGTTGGCAATGTGTTGTGTTGTGTTGGGACGCTAGGGGGGACGCGCTTGGTCACGAGTGTTTCGGTTGCCAGAGTTGCCGGTTTCCATCGAATGTGGATACACCGAACAGGTGGTCGGCTATTCTGTGGATCCGGATCACAACTCAAAAGGTGTTCTAAGGTTCGTTCTCAAGAACCCTTTCTGGGAAACCCTAGAGAAACGGGTATCTACCGAAGCCTACAAAGGAGTATATCAAGTTCCGTGCTTGGAACCAAGGGGAGACTTGAGTTGAAGCAGAAACAGGTTGGACGAGATGCAGTGCCGATCTATCGGTGATCGACACACCCTCTGAATAATACAGGGGTGCTGCTGACGGGTTCCTGCCTCGTAATTGGCAAGGGAACATGGCGTGCTCACAGCTGGGAACCAATGGGAGGCGACGCTCGGAAGAAACAACCGACGGAAACGCGGTTAAAGAGGCGGATAAACAGACTTTTGACTCATTGGGATTGTGTTTTGGGCTTTGTAACAGTGTCTTGGCGGTTGTATAAGTATCCGAGGGTGTTTCTACGATGGACACAGCATCTTCCCCCAAACTAGTAGGCTATACGCTTGCGCATTGGGTTGATCTGGGATCCTCGGCGAACACACTCTTATAGAGTAGCACTATTAGTCGAAATCTTAATTGTTTCTGAATCATATATTATTCTGGAAATGCACTTGGGCTTTGCCTGGAAACTGTCTGAACTCTGAGAATCTGTTGGAACTGGGACTCTGTTGAAAGAAACATTATTGTTGTTGTTTGCGGAGCGGTTTCAGAAAGTACCGTCTAGGGAAAACTTTGGAACGTGACTGCTGGCGTTGCTCAGAAAGTACCTCTTTAGGGAAAGCTCTGTGAACGCTCTTGGCCTATAAACTAGGGGCCTTACTCGAGTCTACGGGACTACTTTAAACTTGTTTCTCTGTTGCTTGGACACACACACACCCACACGCTGCGAAGCTATAAATCTACCTTGTTTGGAAACAACATTTCCACTGTGTCTAGAAACACGTTCTACGCAGTTTGCTCTACTGTCTCTTTGAGATACGAAACCTCTCCCTACAACCTTTACAAGGCCCTGGTATACTAGGGGCTGTAACTCGTCGGGATCTTTGGAAACGTGCATATATTGCCGTTTGATTTGTTTGTTGGTTGTTAGAACAGTCTCTGGACTGTTTCTGTGCTGCTCTCGAGTCAAGTGGGGTTATTTGTGTGTTTCTTATATAGGTTCTGAGCACATCAATCATCGGCTCTGATTTCTCACCCTCACCTCCGACACCAGTCCAACGGCCCGCACGCCTAGGTCCTTCCACCAGTCCAAGAGTTGGTCACCAAAATCCGTCCCAACAGGATAGTCTTTGCAGGGTCGATGCTCCTTCATCCAGTCTGCAAACTCTTCTGGCCGCGACTTTAGCTTCGGCAATTTCCCCTCTTTGTCGACATGAAACCACGACCACTTGTGAGCCACCAGCGCGTCCAGGAGTGCGGTCCAACGAGGACCCCCGATTCTTCGTAGCGAGGTACGCATGGGTTTCAATGAGACTTTGAGACCACCCTGTACGATCAATGCCATCGTCGTCGGCCGTTTGCTGCAGGGGGGGGGGGTGATCGTGGGCGTGATGCTGGATGAGACGGGGGCGGGGTTCAGTGTGGGTATAGTGCTCGCTGGGATGGGGGTGATATTCGCAATGGGTGCGGCAGGCCCAGGTGGGACGGTGGCGGGCGGGACTACAGGAGGGGTCGTTGAACCTAGACACTCTGTATAAGTACAAGACTCTCAGGTGCACCGTGAAGGAAGCAGATCTATTACCTAGACACTCTGTATAAGTACAAGACTATGGTAATAGTAAGTGTCTGAACGAATGTTTGTGCGTAGAACGCGCTTACCTCTCAGGTGCACCGTGAAGGAAGCAGATGAGAGGCTCGACGCGTCGTGTCAACTATGTATAAACAGTCCGCGGTCCGATCCGATCCGAGCCGCTCCGAGTAACTCCGCGTCTCCAGCAGGCAAGCACTTGAGGCTGGAACCAACACAGCAGCCCATCCGGTACAGATGGTGGACCATCCTCCAGAGGGGTCCAGGCGCACTCTCTGCACTCAGCTTTGCCTAAATCCATCGTAAGCGCTGAATCTTCATGTTTCCTTTTACGGACATGTCCACTTACTGAATGCGGCACGACCATAGCGCGTGATGGAGTTTTCCATCGCTGTGAACCCCCCGTGGTCAAATTGTGCCCACGTTCTCGACGTCTGCAAATTGCTGGTGTCGGAGAACACACTGCAACAGCTTTGAGTCACTGAAAACTTCGATGGAATGTGCGTACGTACGTTCTGAGGCATACTTCACCCTTTTCGGATCCCACCGGGCCCACGACCCGAATGACAACGTGGGAGCCCAAGCGCTCGGCCAGCGCGTCGGCGAGCGGTATAGCGACCTCATTCAGAGAGTCCATCGCACTAGATGATGGTTGGTCAATTTCTTGGCGCTCCTCGAGGGTCACGTACTTGTGGTATTCTTCTGCACTCCCCTCTGGAATCTTGCGCGATGCTTTCCATTGCTCTAAGTCGGCCTGGTGCATTTTTATACCCTCAGCCTCGATCTCCGCTTTGAATTCTGGGCTTTCTTTCTCCCAGCAAGCTCGTGTATAATCCTGGGACATGGAAACGCGCTCAGTCCAGGGAGTAGTCTTCTTGGCGTTGGCCCAGACCAAGTCAAACTGGGGCTTTACACGAGTTGCGTATTGAAGCTTCGAATATACAGCTAGATTTGGCTTGCGTCGTGGGCGGGAACCAGGCCTGCTCATCGTTTGCATAGCTCCGAGGATACCCGCGATAGCTGCCGAGTGAACCTTCTTGGCCCTCCAGCGATTGCGAAAATAATTGCTTAATTTCTGTATACAGGACGGTGAGTATTTCAGTCACCATCAATGTTCAAGGAAGAAACTCACGAGACGCAGCTTCTTTTGTATAGAATCCCGCTGCGCCTTCTCATCTTCATCTGAGGTGGGAAGAATTACTGGAGGCTGTTCTTCCGGATCGCCGTCGACGTTGTCCGAAAAGGGAGGTCGTACCCGTACTGCATGATGAATGCCTTTGTGGCATCGCTGTATACGCTCCCCGGATCTGTGCCTGCGTCCCGGAGTTGATCGCGAAAGGTATTGAGCCAGTCTTTTTTCTCCCCCATGAAATCGGATTTACACCCCCGAGACTCGCCAGTTTTTTTGCGGGCCATACTGATGGGGGAGAGAGTGACCACCCAATATGTGGTCGTGTTTTGTTAGCATCAAACAAATCTCTTCCTCACCAAACCAGCACGAATGTGCGGTAGCCGTCAGTACTGTGAGTACGTTTCCTTGAAATTCCTCTTACCAGAGTCATCTGAGATCAGTTTCAGATCGTTATTACGCTCTGAACGCAACCCAGCCGCAACTACGCCGCCTTCACAGGTACTCGAAGTGTTTCGCCAGCGATGGCGGAAACGTACTGGATATTATCTCTCTCCAGGTGTGTTGCACCCCATTACTATCAGGCCTCGGTTTCATGGACGAACCCGATAGCTGAAGCCGCCGACGACACCCAGGCATGGGACGAGCTCGCTGGCGCCAAGCACACTGCTGCAAAACTCCTTCAACCTGAACACACAAAAGGAGGGTGGTTGGTTGAGGCGGGTTGGGGGACTCTGGGCGAGACATGGGGCCACGGCTGGCCAGCGCCTCCGGGTGAGACGGGTGGATGGGGGTCAGGAACGAGCTGGGATGACGACTGGCCGGCGCCCCCTGCCACCTCTACCGCAACCGCGGCAGTTCTATCTCTGTCTGCTTCCCCGTAGACCTCACCGCCTTCTGCACCTTGAATAACCAGTTTTTTATGATCAGCAATTCAATTTTTTTGCGCGCCGCTTTTATGCTGAATGGTACATGGTATAGCACACTACACATGACATACACGTATACTCTTCCACTCAGTTGTGTGTGCTCGGAACTAGAGGGAAGGGTATTCAAATTAAGTCAACGAAAAGGCAGGCCAACACACATGTAGTTTTTTTGGGTCCGGCTGCTGAAGCCTCGGGATACTTGCGCTATCGCTTCCTCCCATTCAAACGCGCCAGAAGGACCGAATCTGCGTCCTTGGCTTGCTGATGGAAATGAGATTGTGCGAGGCGCATCTGGGATCTACACGTACCTGCTGCAATCGGTTTGCTCGTGCAACTCTGTCCGCCTCAGCAGCCTGGCGGCACTTTTTGTGCTGAGTTGCCAATTGGGCAACACGCGCTTGCTCTTGCAAGGTGGCCTCGGGGTTAGAGACAGACACAACTTTGCCACTGCTCTGTACCAAACCCGTGTAAGGCTGATGACGTCCCGGCACGAAAGTGAAGACATGGCCGCTATCCGAAGGTGCAGTACTCGGTGTACGAGCTTCCCGTTGAGCGCGAGCCGCTTTTGCTTCTTTGGCGCGGCGGCGGAGGTCTTGCCAATACTGCCCAGAATGAAGGATCTCGCACTTGGGCATCTTGATTGGATGTGATAAGAGGTGGCGCGCTAACAGGCACACCGGATGGTGCACTCGCCACAACTCTTGGTTGCGATTTTGTCTATGAAACTGCAAGAAATAAAGTTGAAAAAATTAGTAGGATGTCGACTATGTCCCCGATAACAGGTGGCTCAGATATCTTGCATGTGCAAGCTCCCAAGCTCCGCTCGTGCCGATTCTCGATATGTGGTGCACTCGCCACGGATTTTGAATGGTGCACTCACCCTGAAATGGCTTTCGACCCCCGATACTGTCGCTGCGCATGGCCTGGCGCAGATCCAAACAGGTCAAGCAATTCACCCATGCTAACTCTACGTTCTGCGCGAGAGTTGCGGTGACCGGAAACAGTAGACATTGACACGGTCGAAAACATTGCTGAACGTGAAATAAATTATAGAGAGTCCAAAGAGGCCTGTGGTAGCCCAGGAAAAATCTCCCACAAGCAGGAACCCAATCTCGAAGCTTGGACAAGTTTTGGTGGTTCAAGAAAAAAAAAGGGTCCAACAAGACATGAAGGCATGGATCGTTTATAGAGGATTTGGGTGCTATGAAGTGCGCAATGAGTAAATGTCATCAAAATACAATTAATTCATATGTTGCACCTAAAATTCGCGAAAATCTGAAACCTCTATACACCTGAGGGCACTACGACCGGCAGATCCATGAACGCAGCAAAGAAAGAAAGAGAGCTTTGATTCGAATATTTCCAGGCCTTGGCATGGCAAGCGTCGCCTAACAAGTTGACAACAGAACATGAGAGGCAGATCGCGTGGATCCTGATGGACGGCTGCCCAAGACAGATAACACCGAGGCGCGATGTCTGCCGAGCGATGTACACTCGGAGGACGTCGCAACCCAGTCAGTGATCCCGAGTTCACTGAGCGATTTACACTCAGTGATCCCGGGACAGATGGGTGTTGATGCAGGTGCTCCTCGATGTCCGCCGAGCGATATACACTCGGAGGACATCGCAACCCAGTCGGTGATCCCGAGTTCACTGAGCGATTTACGCTTAGTGATCCCGAGACTGGTAAGTTGATGGAAGCCGGCATCTGGCATGTCATCTGGGTAATGCATCGCCACCCTGATGTCTGATGTGAATCATCGGGCGGCAGATGCGCTCGGTCCTCTTGATGAGGGTGCCCACCTCCCCGATGTGAATCGTCGGGCAGGTGCGCCACAGCTCTCTCTCCCACCTCCCTGATGTGAATCATCGGGCAGGTGCTTCTTGACGACCCTGGTGTAAGGCGGGTGTGTCAGGATCGGACAGTAACACCGAAACTGCGAGTTGTGACTTCAAGTGTCGAGTTGACGACTTCACAGGTCGGCCTTCTTTTCATACCCGCCCAGTCTACTGACAGCCCCCCACAAGATGAAAAGAAGAACCACCACCCACAGAATTGATGAGAGTGACCCAGATTCTTATCGTCGCTACAAGCAGTGGCGGGCGTCCAAATCTTACAATGCACGGTATGTAACATGTGTGCACACAATTCTTATACTCATACGACTCAGGAATAGAGCAGTGCGCAATGAAAAAACAAGAGAGCGCATGACTATGCTACGGGGCAGACAAAGGCTTGAGCCCCCGACTTTGCAGGTGGCACGGTTAGCGGCCAGGCAGGAATCTGCCAGGAAGTATCGTGAAAAGTGGGTCTGGATATCTTGCGTGTTGGATGTCAACTAAACATGGCATTCTATTCACAGTCACCGGGAACTACTCGCTGCGAAAGCCGCCGCCTCGCGCGCTGCAGCAAGGCGCTCGCACCAGGAGGCTGCCAGCAACGAGATCACCCTGCGGATGCAGCAGCGCAACCGTCTCGATCGCGCGCTCTGGGACATTGAGCCCACTGAGTTCGAGCAACAGTAAAGCCTGGTTAGTTATTATTGGGAATAAACACACCTTTTTCTGTCGCCTTTTGAGATCCGACAACAATCTACAACAACACCATGTCTTCACCTTACCGCTGCGAGCCTCCCTTCCATCCAGATCCCGGCCAATCTGTGGATATTCCGAGTGGTCGAATGTATCTAGTTTGCGGGAGGCTGGTCAAGAAGCCCGGGGTGTACTCGTCATGGTAGGTCTATTCATCCTAGTCGGTCTTAGCAGGGACCTTATCGACCTTCAGGCCCTCTGCAGACGCACAATACAAGCGCGTACCGGGGGCAACTGCCAAACGTTACTGGGACTACGGCCAACTGAGGGCTGCGTGGCACGCCCGTTGCGATCTCGGCGAGCACGATCATCCGGTGGACCCGCTGTGTGCGCTTGCGGATCCTGATCACACCACATTGCTTTCCCCGATGACCACCCCAACACGGCCCACACGGCCCACACGGCCCATGTTCTCTTCTCCACAGCTTGCGCTGTCGTCGTCGCCCCTGCCACCATTGCGCACATACCGAATCCACAGTTGCTCCCCACCACGCACTCCATCGCCAGTGTCGCGCACCCCATCGCCAATCCCACGTGCCCCATCGCCCCAGCTGGGTCATGAGGCTCCTCCCCCGTATTCGGCAATCCGCGACGAGCAGACGACATCAGTTGCGACCACGTGAAACAATAGGCGATGTGCGCTGTCTCGGGCCTTTATCGTATCCCCATACCTTTGTCACGCTCATGTTGCCTGCACTAAAATCAATTTGTGTGTTCTCGAAACTTTGGGTCTCCTATGAAGAACAGAAAAAAACGGAAGCGTACTGTCTACACACACAGAGCGGCAGTAGAAGAACCTAGTGTCTCTAGCGCATCCAGGTGACGGGTTCACACTGAACACCATCCCGCCCCTCCCCGGTCCCCAGAGAAGAGGCAGGCGGCCGATTCGTTTGATCATCTCATGGGTTTTGCAGAGGATGATGCTTACTCGGAACCTGTGGCGCCTGAGGGTCCTGCTGCGTTGAAAATCAAAGTGAGGAAAAGATACGAGAATTCGGTGGGAGCTTGTTTCTCTTTGGGTGAGAAACTTGATTAATGGTATGCAGGATCATCCGGTAAAGACTTGGATCCCCTGTCGCGACGAATATTGCGATGGCCTCCTGCAGCTGAAAGGTCGGGGCCCGTGGTGGTCGAAAGGATGTGCAATATATCAACACCCCAATCCGACCTGGTGCTGTGAAGATTGCTTCAGGAACCGCCTCTTGTGCGGGGCCTGTGTGATTGTGAAGCATCGCAACAAACCGTTGCATCTCTTTCAGGTACGTGCCAATCACTAATTTCTATTCTATTGTTGAATTTTGTTAGGAATGGGAAAATAATTATTTCCAGCCCCGAACGACGAAAGACTTGGGACTTTGCTTCCAGATCGGACACGCTTTTGGAGAGGACTGCCCGTTCAACTACCTGGGAAGTTCCAGGAGTTTCGTGGTATTGCACAACAATGGAATCCATGTCTTGAACATCAGTTTTTGTTGCTGCAGCGACGCCCCCTCGGAGGTCGCTCAGCTGCTCAATATCGGCTGGTACCCGGCCACACACAAAGAACCGTCAACGGCAGCAACGATCAGCTTGCTCCGGCAATTTCACAAGCTGAATCTGCAGGCACGGCTGCCGGCTTACGACTTCTATAATGCTCTGGTACTTCTGACTAATGCAGCTGGATCGAAGAAAATTCCGGTATTCCATTCTTGAGATGGTGTTCTTGCCGCTAACACAGAACCCAGGATCGTCTTCAACAATTCATGAATATGGTACGCGAGTACCGGCATCTGCAAATGTGCAAGCGTGCCGGGCGGGGGCACGATCCGGCGGGTATATCGGCAACGCAAGGCGGGGAGTTGGCCATTCCGTGTCGTGCATGCCCACATCCGGGGATCAATCTGCCGGTGGGTTGGGAAAATGCGCCACCAGAGATTGTGTGAGATCCCTCGCCTATTGGTATTAGCCAATGCTGACTGTTTGGTAGATGGATTTACTGGCTCATAGTTTCCGAAGACGCGAACTTCAAAATGAAAGGACGTCAGCAGTCGACACGGGAGAAAGACCCGACACTTGGGCCAGGATGGGCATACATGGTGGCGAGCGACACCTATCTAGAATACTTGGTTCAGCACATTGACGAGGACGAGGTGAGCAATCCATTTCCATTGTCGTTCGTCAAATTGATTGTCAAGCAGATCAGTCATTGTGTATCATTTGCAGTGTTATGGTCGGCAAACAACAAGCGCGCCAAGGGATTGCGTGCTTCCGGCGTTGGCTCTGTGAGCTGCTCGCGCCATGAAATGTTCCGCCCGCGAGGCATGGCTGATCTTCAAAAGGGAGAACGGTGTGATATTCCACATTACTCCTTTGTATGGCTGCTTACTTGTCGAGACAGGTACTCGAATATGGACTACATCTGGTTCTCCAGTCTTATCGGGATCACATTGCTTACTGTGATTGCGAGCTATGATATCGCTTGTCAATGGGGCCGCAAGTTTTGGCAGCGCGCGAAGAAAATGCCGGCAGAGCTACAGTTACCGGCCTGGATGGAGGTAATCTTCAAGGTACCAAAGTTCCACCTCCCACCACACATCAAGGCTTGTCACGTGCCCTTTTCATTCAATTTTACAAAGGGGGTAGGACGGACAGACGGGGAGGGCGTGGAACGGAACTGGTCTTGGGTGAAACTCGGCAGCAAGGTCAGTGTCCGTGATGGGGCCTGGAGTGCGCGAAGACACAATCGACGATTTTTGTGGATTTTCGAACTGGAAGAAGACAGTGGACTTGGGTAAATTGAATATGTATTCCCAGATTGTATGCTGACGTGCGCCCAGGCAACTCGTTACTCCGAAAGATGGTCTTGGCGATCCCCGAGGCAATGATACATAGCCGCGCATTTTCGTCTTTCACTGCCAGCTTGCGGGAAGGACACGAGAAGGATTTGGTGAAATGGGAGAAGATGGTGAGGGAGTGGGAGATGGATAACGAGGAGAATCCTAACCCGTACGACTATGTTGATGTGGAAGGTGCGTCTGTCCCACTTGCGACTTCGCTTAAGGTCTTGATCCGGACTTCAGCGAAGACAATGGCGGATGTGCTGGCACGGATAGCCGAGGAGGAGCATCAGCGTGTCGTGCGCGATGGCGCTTCAGCTTTGACAGTGAAGCCCGGGCCGTTTTTGATAGAAGGAATCTCGATTCAAACAACACAGTGAGTTTTAAGTCGCGTGGAATATCATCATTGATGTCAAATTAGAGCAGCATTGAAACTGGAGACTAAACGAGCCACACGGACAACAGTTCAGGCCACTGCGCTTCAGCGTTCCCGTACACTGCTCCTGGCAAAAATCAAGGCTCTGCAGGACATTCAAGACAACTACATGCCAGGATTACGAACGTGGATTACGCAGCAGACCCTGCCGACGGGGAGCAATGCAAAACCAGAAACGATCCCCATTTATCTCCCATCATCGCTACCGGCTGATGTTCGTCCTAAGGTGTGCGCTCCCGACCTCATAGAACAGGAGGACCAGCTGCGCGATGCTCAAGCAAACGAGGCATTGTGTGCGCTACGCTCGGGATTGCGAACAAGGACATTTGCGCATCGATTCAAGCGCAAGCACTGGGATGGCCAAGGCGCTTACACAAAGACGCGTGAGTTGGTTGATGGAATCGAAGATCGTATCCGGTCCTCGGCAACACGCTATCGTGCAGCTCGTGCAGCGCTGCTTGCATGGCGGGGCCCAGGCCCATGGGAGGACAGGTTGCAGGAGCTGAAGCAAGAGGATATTCATGGGATGAATGAGCGTGCGCTGAATGAGGAGGAAAAAGAGGAGAACCGGAAGGTGCGGCGGATGGCAGGGTTACCCCAAGACGCGGATGGTGGAGATCTTGATGAGTACAGTGATCCGGTGGAGCGGACAGTACTTTTCAATCTGGAGACAGGGGAAGGGCGCCGCAACCTCTCATGGCTTTGGTACTCAGGTTCCTCGAAGGATGGCGATGTAGGCGCAGACGGCTCACTTCACGAAGGTGAGTACATACAAAGTTTTTCCCGTTGAAAATTTGTGCTGATGTTGTACATGTGATATAGACATCCGGGTAGAATGGGTCAAAGCCCGAGCGCGTGCTGACCGTTGGAGGGAGGAACTGATCCTCCTGGAGGAGGAAATGAGGCGAGTTCTTGAGTTCTGTTCTTGGAAGGCACGTTGGTGGGACGAGAGGGTGGAGTCAAGGTCAGACTCTGTGACCCCGGAGCTTGTGGAGGGTCTGCGCGCATACACATTGGTGCAGGCGGTACGGGAGAGGGCGTGGGAAGCACAATGGCGGGCAAAGTGGGCAGCGGCAAGGGAGCGTGCGCAGATCGTGATGCGTGATCGCATTATTGACGTGACAGAGCTCGTTCCTTTGGAGGTTGAGCTAGAGGATGAGGAAGAATTCGAAGACTTCGAAGATGAGGATGTTGTGTAGAGTGTTTTTTGTTTCTTTTTGAATCTTGTTTCTGAGGATACTGGGGTGAAATAACGGAGTCGGTGGCAATGGAATGTTCCGAGGATTAGTCAGGGTGCACATTATAATGTGTCCAGTTTGGATAGCAAGGATATGGAAGGGGGTGCATTATAATGTGCCCCACTGTTGCTTTTAAGCGAAGATATTGATGCCACAAGAATTTTGGTGAGGCCGCATACCACATTATAATGTGCCCCAGCGTTGCTTTTAGGCGAGAATGTTGATGCCCGATCTTTTTGAACCCACTAAGCGACAATATTGATGGCCCAACAATTTCTCCGAGGTTGCATACCGCATATGGCAAGGGGCACATTGTAATGGGTCCCAGTGTTGGTTTTAGGCGAGAATTTTGATGCCCGATCTTAGTTGAACCCAGTAAGCGAGAATATTGATGCCCCAACAATTTTGCTGAAGCCGTGTGTCGCATATGGGAGCGATCAGCCGGTGCCGAGGATGCCGAGTGTTAGGTGCAAAGCCCGGGTAGGTCCACATTATAATGTGCACCAGGGCTGGAAAGCAAAGGGGCACTTTGTAATGTGCACCACTGGCCAGGCCAGTGCACATTATAATGCGGCCACCTGGACTGTTGTGCCGCCGCGCTGCTCTAATGTAGGAGCTGGGCGGCCTGAGGGGCTGGTGAGCAACGTGGGGCAGACCACGCACGATGCCCCGCTGCTTTCGCACTCCCACGGGTGCACCCTCGGGTGCTCACCACCCCCGCCGCTGCCCTGCTCTAATGTAGGAGTTGGGCGGCTTGAGGGGGGTGGTGAGCAACGTAGGGCAGACCCTGCCCTGCAACACCCATCCGCCTTCGGCCCATCCTCTCCCCCTGCGCGACAGCCCAACCGCTGCGGCCACCGCCCTCGCTTTTCCTTCCTCCCGCCCGCCCCGCCCCTCCCGCCCTGGCCCCAAATTGTGGGCCGGCTCGAGCTGCCCTCTATAAGTTAGGAACATGAGATCTGGTTTCCATGCAAGCCACGGAAACACTCACGGGTCCTTTAGTCCTCATCCGCACCGCCTCCCAAGATAAAATCGTCGTCAGCGACTTCATCGCGTTGCAAATCCTCGAGCTCTTGCTCTTCATTGGCTCCCCCTTCGCTGATTCCCGCCGCACTGTTCCCTTCCCTGTCCACCCATTCATCATCATACACCAGCCTGCGCTTCCCCCTCCCTTGGCGCACTTCTGTCATGGAGACAGTGAGGTGGGCGGCGATGTCGCGGAAGACCGTTGCCTGCTTGAGGGCGTACGCCACTGCGCCTTCTGCTCGCTCGTATGCCCACCCCCGCCAATCCGTCCGACGCCCAGTTCCATTCCTCCCACTGCGACTCTCCAATCGGCACCTCCATCGCCCTCCGGTCCCACTTGCACGCCCGGAACTCCAAGGTCACCCCCACCCACCGCACCTCCTCCTCCACCAACAGCATTTCCTCCCGCCAGCACCTGGTGCGAGCATAAGCTTTGCACCACTCGATCCTCAAGGCTAAATCATCGTTCAGTGATGTTTTAAATTTGCCAGAACACATACTCACCATCCTCCAAGTCCGCGTCCGCGCCCATCATCCCTGCTCCAGTCCAAATCCAGGAAACTTGCCGGACACTTTCCCCGCCTCGCGCTACGTGTTCCTCCTCCTCTGTGAGGGGCGGTAGTTCCCCCTCGCGTCGCAAGCCATCCTCCCGCTGCCTCCTGCGCTCATCCTGCGCCTTCCTCTTGTGCTCCTTTCTCGACAACTCCTCCGGGTCCTCCATGCATCGGATGTCCTCCTTCAGCAGCTTTTTCCACCCCACTGCCGCCGCGTCGCCCCCCGGCCAACTTCCACTTTGCGTCCCAAGCCATCTGATACTTCTCTGAGTGCAATCGGATCTTGCACTCGTTGCGGTCGACGATTCCCTTTGCCCGCGTGTTTGCACCCTGCACGCGAGCTTGTAGCGACTTGTAGGTGACCAGCTGCGACTTAACGTGGAGCTTCCGGCGCAGAGTTCCAGCGCCGACGAGCACTGCACATCACGCAGGCGATTCTCGATCTCCGCCAACGCCACCATAGAATCGCCCGAGCGCTGGGCGGGTGTCAAGCCTGACGGAAGAAAACAGCGGAATGTGCTCCGGCTGCTCATCGTCTGGGACATTCTCGCGCTGGCCCAAAGCGAGGATGGACATGGGGGTGTACGTGGCCTGCAGCTCGCGGAGGCGACGCAGACTTCTATTCAAAGCCCTGCGCATGGCCACAATGTCGATTTGCTGCGCGGTTGTCCCCAACTTCTTGAGCTCCACCTGGATGCGGACACGACGTCTGCCGCCATGTTAGCGTATACGCATGCGCCAAACGAAGGACTTACTGCTCCTCTTCGACATTCAGACCGGCCGCGATGAAAGAGCTGGGGCTCACAGAATGTATGCTAGGCACACCCGCGGCTGCGTGCTCTGACTCCTCTTGCTCGAATTCGAGCAAGACTTGTGCTTCCGTCAATCCTGTATATTGTCGTCAGGTTTTCTTCGCGCGACCGTCATCAATTCCACTTTACCTCGTGTCGTCATCCGGTATGGGTTCTTCTGCGTGTTGTCAGCCTTGTAGGCTTCCACCATCTTGCACCACCCCGCGACGTGCTCACCCTGCTCCGTGGAGAAAAGGGTGAAGGAGTCCAGCTGTGTTGCGTACTCCTTTGCCGCTCGGTCCCTTTTCGTTCGGAGGCGCTCGCCTATTGACACGTCAGCAAGAAGTCAATCACCCGCACGCCAACGTACCCATTCCAACCACCTTCTGCCAATTCCAAGAGCCCCAGTGTCCATTCAGCGTATCTTCCCTCGAGCCCCGGGCCCATTTCCTTCGTACTCGACCCGACCCCCGCCAATATGGGCCCACGGCTGCTCGATACCTTCGCCATCGGTTTGCGCGCTCCTGGGGACTAGCTCCAAGGAGTACTTATCTTGGCAGGGGATCTTGTGGCCTTTGATGTGGAGTTTCGGTATCACAAAGCGAACGAGCCCCAAGACGAGGTTCCATCGCACGGCTGGCGGGAGCAGCAGCAAGCGTTTCTTGAGATTCACCCACCACTGGCACACGATGTCGTACGAAATGATCTTGCGCAGCCGCGGGTCTAGGGCAATCATAATACAGGCCGCGATCCAGTCCATGTTAGCGTACCTATCCAAAGATCGTTAGTCCTTGTCGCAGCTATGCAGTTATGACGAGCGACGTACCGCTCGCCCTTCTGAAGATCCCCAACGCCATTGGGCTGAACGAATTCATGCTGCGCACAGACCCACATCCCTACGCCCGTTGCGGCGTATCCGCACAAGAATTTTGTGTTGGCGTGATCCAGCGCAGCCAAACCGCTACAAGTGCTCATCTATATTACCTAGCACTCAGCAATCCTGACGTGCAAACTGAAACTATCGAAATCACCTCTTTCTGGTCTGTCACCGTCAGTAGAAACTGGCGATACAGCACGGATTCCACCATGTAGGCCCAGCCCGACACGAGCGAGGGATCCTTCAAAACACTTGAGACGAGACGGTGTTTGAGCCGAAGACAGGCGTCGATCGCGATGAAAATAATGTAAAAGAACCTAAAGAAGATATGTGTCAGCTGAGACAATTATCTGACAAGTGCCCAACTTACTGAAACTCGGGGGGGCGCCGTCTCCCACCCATCAGGTAGATTCACACCGGGAATCGGACAGCACGGGCACCGTACGGCTAACTCGCCTTGCTGTGTCCCCATCACGCCAGATATCGCGTGTCCACGTCCAGCGCGCTTGAGCATCAACAGATGCGAGTACTCGCGAACCATGCGCAGGAAGGCGTGGTATCGATTTGGCGGCTTGATGCCCGTATTGTTGGTCGTCTTTTCCAGCACGCTGTAGTAATCGTACATTGTGGTTTTGGCTTGGTAGGTTTGCAGGAGGAAATGGTCCAGCATTTCCACAGTCGCGCAAGTTCTCGGTCTGTGGTCCGTGGCTGGAAACCAACCGGCGCGCTGCAACTGCTCCTCCGGCGGGCCGGCCCAGAGCCGTCGCTCGCAGTCGCACGTGTCGACAGCCATGTCGTGGATGCCGTTGGTGTGCAAGACGATGAAATGGGACGAATTGAGAGGGAACGGTTCCGAGCAGCGCTCGCCAGGAGGGTGCCCCAGCTGAACCCGTAGTCCGAGCTCGCGTAGACTGGACGGGACGAAGCACCCCGCCATCCCATCGCTGTGCTTCGAGGTCAGCATTGGAAGCCGAGATTCAAACGAACAGCCCACTGACCTCGATCCGGTGTAACGGGTTCGTTCCGTGAGTAGCCACCATACAATCTGCACAGAGCAGCTGATCCCCGAAGCAATCTTTGCATCGTGAGAGGAATTGCCGGGTGTCCGGAGGCTTGCGGCAGCCAAAACAAAATTCGGCCCCACTGGGCCATATACACCCGTCGTGACGCAACATGTTTCCGAGGTAGCTGTCGCGTAGTATGCAGAAGCGATTCAGTGCAGGATCCTAAGGGGACACGAACAAAAAAAAAACCGCAACCAAATCAGAAGACAATTTGGCCTGAAAATAGGGCTCACCCACCGATGGCTTCACAGTCCGGGGTGTAGGCTCTGCCACGGAAGGCAATGGCGCGTCGTCATCGAGGAAAAACCCCATTTCGTAGGTTTCTGCGGCCCGCGTCAGAAGCCTTGGCATAGACATTGTGAATTGGGGCAGCGGGAGCGGCGTGAGTTTGGCCAGCTCGGTGTCGTTTGACAGGGGAGGGAGGTGTGACGACGACTTCCTTGCGATAGGACCTGCGGTTATCCTCGGACGCGCGTTCGACGAAGGTGGTGATGGGGGTGTCGATGTGGCTGCCAGTGATTTCGGCTATTGAGAACGACGCCGAGTGGGAATTGACCTCGGCTGGAAGGCTGGCAGGGTTAGATGCCCGCTTTCTCTTCACTGCCCGCGTCGCCATCGCCTGCTCTCGATTTCTCCTTGCTGGCTGCGTCCACGTCCACGTCCGCCCCCATCGCAGGCTTCTTGGCTCGTCTTACGTCTTCTGCAAAGCCAGGTAGCTGCGTTCCAAAATGCGAAGGAAAATGCACGAAAAAAAGGCGGGCTAACAACGCGCAAAGACACGGCCCTGTGTGAGAGTGTGTTAAGGCTGAAGGGCTCCCGGTATTTTCCACAAATCTCTCTCTACTGCTGAGAGAACTCATCGGCCCCGCCACTATGACCAACTCCCATCAGAGTTGACTTTATCTTATCAGCACTCGCCCTCAAACCCAACCAGATTCCAAAATCATGGATAACATGTGATCCATGTTTGCTGCCTCTCGAAGACATCGGTCATCGACTCCTTGATTGATGCGGGCGACCGCAGCCGACCGCAGCTCTCACTCCTGTCGCCCACTTCGTCCAATTCCGCTCATGAGCGCAGTCTACGCTGAATGGTGGTGCGTCCATGCATCCACCGGACCTTTCAGGCGTCATTGACCACTCCCTCAGGTCTCCCCCTCATACCTGTACAGCGGACTGCCAGGATCTTTGACCGTCATCCTCGGAACTGATGACGCCGTACTGCAACCCCGCTGGGCCTCGTGCACGCCACCCAGTGCGCATGTCCACTCGGAAATGTCACACACATGGCCGCTGTGAGTATCTTCACCAAATTTTGTCACTGTACAAGGGGCTGACTCGAGCCACATCTTCCGGCAGCTAAAACACACTCACATCAACCACCCCTCGCGAGCCGCCTACTTGAAGTGGGGGGCTCCGGTTTGCCGTCTGGACCCGTGTTTGGACATCCCTCTACCCACTTAACCCGGAGTTACCACCCAGCCCAAGCCTCGGCAGTGGGACAGAGGGAATCAGTGTGTGATCACGTACCTCGCCACTACCGGAATCACGTACTGACTACTGGTCGAATAAATTTTAGAGCATTGTCGTCCGTCCTTTGCAAATGCGAGTCGGGCAAAGTCTTTTAATCGACCGCCAGAGGCGATGGAATTATTTCTGGTTTTTTTGGAGGAGGAGAGGTGACGAACACAATGGTCAGTGCTATAAACACTGCACTGGATTGATCATTTGGCTATAGTGGCTTGACTCTACTCTACCACCATGTCCAACCCAATCTCTGGTCTACTCAGGTCCGCCCATCCCGAATACATTCATTAGCTCATTACAACTCACATATAATGCAGCATCCAAAATCCTGGCCCCAAACGTCGCCAAGCGCTGCCCGAGCAAAAGCGCCGGGCCAATGGTGCAGCTTCCGCTCGTTATAGAGAAAAGTGTGTTATCCGCCTACACCACGCGGAGTCATAACTGAGCTCGATTTCTCATAGCCATAGGGAGGAATACCTCCAGCACTAGGTACAGTAGGCACTTTTAAAAGAACCATGTAACTACTGAACCGGGACTTTGTAATGTCCCATGCTAATCAGCAGGGTATCTCCAAAAGGGAATTGTAAAAGAAATAAAAGAAAGTCCATAGCGGGGATTGAACCAAAAACCTTTCCATGATGGCCATCATTCGGGCCATGGTATTTACAACCTACTGGCCACATTAATCTATAGCTAATATGGAAATTCAGAATAAGCCTTGCACCACCCCTGTAGGGCCCGCATAGGGCCTGGTTAGGGGTTAGGGTGGTTAGGGTTCGGGTTAGGGGTTAGAGTTAGGGGTTAGTGCCTTTGCCTTCAGGTGTATTTATTATTTTGGTTAGAGGTTAGGGTTGGTTAGGGTTGGTTAGAGTTAGTTAGAGTTAGTAGATATTATGAAACACATAATAAACAGTGACAAACAATATTCAAAGACCTAGGGCAGCTTGCCTGCCCTAGGTCTGGGTATTAGCAGTCCCAGGTAGGGTAAGCCTAGGCTTACCCTAGCTGGGGGTAGCTTCCTAGCCCAATATCACTTGCTTGGTGTAGTGGTAACAATGCTGGATAATAATATGATCTAGCGGTCACCCGTTTGATTCTCGTTTTGGGCATTTTTCCTGCTTCAAATTCCTTTTTAAAGGCTTTCACAGCTAGCATGGGACATTACAAAGTCCCGGTTCAGTCGTTAGCATGGTTCTTTTAAAAGTAATTACTGTACCAGCTGCCTCCAGAAGGAGCGAGAGCGTGCCGCCCGCCGTCGCGCATTTGAAGATGCTGCAAGAGGGGGACGCAGAGCTGGAGCGGGCTCGCACTCAGACTCGTGCAGACGCCACGCGCTATCGAGCGAGGTGTGTACTTGTCCCACGCACTACACGCTATGATTCAAGCTTGACAGGCATCGCGAGCGGCTGGCGATGAGGGCCCGCAAGGCGCGCAAGGCCGCCTTCATTCTGAAGCACAGCTTCCGTGCCTATCTTGAATGCTGTTTGGACAACTTGTAGCGTAGCGCTCATGTACATATCTCAATGCCTTATATTGATTCTATTCTTGGTGTACACTTGAAGGGCTTGCGCTCGCTCGAATCACGAAGTGGGACCGCCAACAATTTAGGATTTGATCACAACGGGGTACGGAATGCGGTACATGAAAGTGTAGCTACTGGGAGATGGAAGGTACATGTGCGATGAGTCTAGATTTATTTCTGGGTCCTGGGCTGCGCGATTTCAGTCAGCGAGCAGTTAATCACATTGCCACAAAACAACAAACCTCAGATTGGGCAGCGTCGGTCTCCACAGGACCACAAGAACGCTCTTCTAAGTCGGGACCCTTTTGTGCGAGTAGGGGCTCAGGCCAGCTCTCGACATCCTCGCCGTGCCAGGTGTTTGAGTTGCAATGGAAATACTGGTCATTGCTCGTGCAGCGTGGAGGTTCAGGATACCATTGGAGTTTGGAAGAACTAGCAGCGAGGGCATTGAGGTCGACGAGGCGCTCGCCTTGTTCCAACTTGGTGGTCTTGGGTGTTTGGGAAGGCATAGGTAACGTGATGGCCACATCACTCTTTCTGACGACTATCCTGCCCGTTCATCAAGCGTGGCGACCTCACTCAACAGGCCTCATAGCGGCTTTCGTGAACCCTTGGCCCTTCGATGAGAACATTCTTCTTGACCTAAAAGTCCGCCACAGACAAGAATGTTCTTCTTTACCTAAAAGTCCGCCACAGATATGTACTTATGCCTGCGCTCCCAAGAGACTCGCCCATTCCCTTCTTTCCACCCACTTCCATCTACTTGCTTGTTCTTTCTGGCTCCCCCCGTCTTGCCCTCCGTCGCGCTCTTGCAATCCTTTGGTTATGATGACGTGCCAACCTCCTTACTACCCCTGCCCCGGTCACGAATCTCTGACGGCTCACGGAAACGCGTCCAGCTGCCAGTTCTACGCCGTGTGGGCTGGGCGCGTCCGAGGCGTATATTCTAATTCGTAAGTCACTTGTTTATCGACTCCCTCTCTTCTCTAACTAACCTTTCGCACAACAGTTGGATTGCACGTGCGCAGACAGACGGCTACACGGATGCCAACCACCGTGGCTTCAAAAAATGGGCTGACGTCGAGGTCTGGTAGCGTGGTCTCTGCCGCGAGCAGCACCAAGGCGGTTGTCCCGCGTTCGAGCCTGTCACCTTCACTCTCAATCCTCCCAATAACACCCACCCCTCCTCTGCGGCTTGCACTCGCCTAATCCCCACGGCAGTTACTGTGCCCGCCACTGCTGCCACCCGCACGATGGTGCCCATGCCCGCTCCCTCCCCCTTCGGTGGCGGATCGTCGCTGGAAGCTGCAACCCCCGTGAAGAGTGAGCCGAATATGCCCACAAAGGAGGAGCCGACTACACCCGGGCTTCAACTCAATGTGCCACTGCGGGTTACGCCCTTCACCTGCGTCCAGTTGACCCCGACCGGCCATGCGCGTGCTGCAGCCATTGCACAGGAGTGTGCGGCCGCGGCTGAGCACCCCGCGGCTGATGGTCGCGCTGTGCCCGCGCACGACGTGGCGGCTACCCCCCGCGCTGGCGGCCATGGAGATGCTCCCCATTCCTCCATCCTGGTCACGCCGCGTGCTGAGGCACACGGTGGTCGTGCCCCCGCTCCTGCTCCTGTGCCCACGGAAGCCCCTGAGATGTACGGCCTCCGCGGCGTGTCGGTGTTCTACACCTCACATGCGGCGGCTATGGCGGCAGCGAGGAGCCTCGGCATCGAGCCTAAGCTCATGGTGTCGTTGAACGTGGAGAAACTGCAGGCGTGGATGACGATGAAGCCGTTTGTGGGCAAGGACGAGGATGCATAGGCGTCGTCGGGCCGTTTTCTTGTTGCGTTTGTTGCTGTGTCGTTGTTGGACTTACATACTATACTGTTGCTGATGTCTGTTCTGTCTTGTATTGCTCGCATGTCGTGGCCCAAAAAAAAATGTATTGTATATAAGTAGTATTCTGAAATATAGCGCTTCTTCTTGTAATGCTGGTCGGTGTTGTGGGAAGGGTGAACCGAACTGAAGTCGAAAATATGGTGCCTAGGCGTCGGAGTGTAACACGACCATACAAGGACTTGCTCGACTCAAATCCCCAAATCCCACCATGGCAAAAAAAACCAAAAAACGCGTCTCAACGCGCGAGGACCACAGCGACAGCGACAACGACGATGCGCAGCCCAAGAAACGCGGCCAGGTGTCCGATTTTACGGGGCAACACCTTGCTTTCTTGACCGAAAACATTCCGGCCTATATCGCCGCCTCCAAGAAGAAATCGGGCAAGGAGGCGAAGACTGAGGGGTTGGCCCCGTTTTGGGCCGACTTGTTCGCGGTTTACTGGACTCGTTTCCCTTGGAACTTGCCGTTCGATCAGGATCCCGACCCCAACGCGGTCCCACCTCCACCCCCCGAGACCGCGGAAGAGCTGTTGGCGGCGCAGGGACGGGAACTAACCCCCGAGGAGGAGGAGGCCAAGGCTAACATTCAGGAGCATATGAAAGGCGTACGTAGCCTTTCCCAAAATTTATTGGCGCGCGAGTACAGGTCTAATTAGTCTGCAGAAAATCAAACAGTGGTTCAGCCGCAAGCGCGCGAGCGCCATAGGAGTGCACGGCAACCCTTACTTCGCATTCTTGGCACGCTTGCGTGACGACGAAGTGGCGGAACCTCCCAAGCGCACCACCGACTTCAGGTTCTACATGCGTCACCCGGATTTCAAGGAGGCCGTGATGGAGAGGTTCGAGGAGAAGTACGGTGACGAACCGAGGGAGATGCACATTAGCCTGCGGTGCGAGGTTGCCAAGGAGATGCTGGCGGCAGAGAGCCAGGAGGTGAGGGATCGTATCAAGGCGGAATGTGACGCAGCGCATGCGGAGGATGTGGAGTACAACGAGAGCGGGAACTTGGAGCCTGATTCTGACCCAGCTATCCAGCACGAGTAAGTGCCGTTTAGCAACGTTTGCTTCGTAATGGCTTGCTGACAGTGGCTACTCAGGTGCTGCGAGAAGTTCTTGTCGATCGTGCAACCACTTCTCGCAGGTTTGCACGCTTACACAGGCCTCACCCTGAATATCATCGGCGGCCGCATCAATGAAGAAACGCAGAAATTCGAAACCATGAGGTGTGTACGCAACATTGCATCGCTCATGGATGGAAATTGACCAAGTGGCTGAAGTGCGAATGCGGGTGTCGTGGATGGAAAGGACTGGCCGCGGTGGGATCCTGAGGGCTACACGGCGACGCTGAAGACGTACCTGTGATTCGTCCACGCAGGGTTTTTGGGTAGGCGAGATAATCACCATCCTAAGCAAATAAGAAGACTCACCTTGACAATGTAGAAAAGCAGAACCTGGTGGATGGTGGCACACCGCCCCCGCCTGCTGCACGCGCCGTACCCCCCACTGCGCTCGCCATACCCCCCACTGCACCCACCCCGCCCGTCATGCCCGACCCGCTGACTGGCCCGACCCAAGCACAAGCTCAAGCGCGAGCAGTGGGCTTCGTCGGGATGAATCTCTGGCAGATGCCACCCGAGGACGACGTCCACATGGCCAGCGGTGGTGCTGCAGTTGAGGAAACGGTGGTGGGCCCGCCCCCGCCGCCTCCAATCGTTGAGGACGAGGATGATCGGCTCTTGACTGCCGGTCTGAGCCTCGGGCCTGTCCCTCCCGTCCTGCCCATCACGCCTGTCCCTCCCGTCGCTCCCGTCACTCCCGTCTCTCCCGTCTCTCCCGTCTCTCCCGTCCCTCCCATCTCGACCGCCATCACGACCAGCAGTGACGCCAACGCTGATGTGCAGGCCCAAACGTGGGGCGTGCGACTGATGATGGAGGAGCTGAGGGCCGAGATCCTCAAGATGTCGGAGCCCACGCGGATGGCCTATACAAAGAGGCTGCGGGCCATGTCGACCTTCGATCTCGAGCGCGAAAACAAGTGCGCATTTAATCGGAAGGCCGTGGAGCTGATGGGCCTGGCCGAGCTCAGCGGCTTCTTTGGTATGAAGAAGAGAACAAGGGGTGGCGGGGATAAGTCTGGGAGAAAGAAGAAGAAGAACAAAAGGAGCGTGGAGGACGAGTCGAGTGACGAGGCGGAGGAAACCGAGGAAGACGAAGGGGACGATGACGACGACGAGGGGAACAGTGACGGGAACGGGGACGGGGGCGGGGGCGAAGACGGGGGTGAAGACGTACAGCGAAGGCTGGTCAAGACGAGGGGGAGAGCGCGGGTGACGAATACAGCGGTAACAGCCAAGTTGGCCAAATGGGCGGAATCAGCCAAGGCGGTGCTACTTGATGAGCAGGGTTTGGGAATGGGGCCGGAATGGTCCGATGTCGTCGGGCTGTGGTGGTCGCTGGAGGAGGCATCTCATTTTGCATCTTCGGTAAGTTTTTGGGGCGGGGCTTGAGCGACAAAATACTGATTGTATAATTTTTAGACCAAATCCCATCCCACGGCGGATCGTCTGAAGGCGGTGGGCGTGTGGGTTAAGAACACGCGGTGAATGGCTTTGCCTCGGTCCGTCTACAGCTGGAGTACTACTGATAACATGGACCAACGAGTGGAATGCGGCAGTACAAGCCACAACCACTAACTGAATCCACATCCTTGTTCCCCCTGGTTGCACAAGCTTAGACATGCCGATGAGTATTCATGCATTTTAGACTTCTTCACAAAACTGTGAAGGAGTAGAAAAGGGACACAGATACTTCAGTTTGACTGGTTGAAGCCCTTAATCAAACGCTCAGAACGAGAGCACTTGACTAATGGCATGCAAGACTGTTGTGGTAGGATTAAGACCCTCTCTTGGCATAGCCAACCGAGTGCGTCAATCCAACACCAATCCAAAACCAATCCCAAATATAAGCCTTCCAAGGCTGCTGATTGTTTAAGGCCCCTTTCGACCGTATCCCATAATCCCAAATAATAAGCCTTCCAAGGCTGCTGTAGTGGTGCCGTGTTCTCAATCCAAATCCCAATCCCTTCACACATCTTAATCACAATCCCAAATTATGTGTTTTACTTCCACTGAAGGCAAGACATATTAATCACATTGTGCAAACGAAGCAAAGCTCTTAATAGAACCAGTCCAGGATCACAAGCACGGACTACCTGTTGTAACACAAGCCCTAGATCCAAGTCTCTTAATTGAGACCAGGACCTAACTCCTGTGCCACCCCAATGTTAGTGCCACAAGCACTAGATCCAAGTCTCTTTATGAGACTGGGATCTAGCACCTGCGCCACCACCACTGCAGTAGTGCGTCCATGCTAGAACTGCCCTCCTTATATACTGTACATTTATGCTTACACTACTCTAATTACACTACCTGAGTAAGCTAAAGATCTGCCATTTAACTCCTTGTTTCCGATCAGTTGTCTGACTCGACTGAACTTCCAAGCTAAATAGTGTTGTCCTGCCCTCCGGACCATTGAATTCAGAAAGCACTGAGTCTCCCATTTCTGTAGACGCCCAGAACTCCCTAATCCGCCAAGTGGTTCCCAAGATATAACCTTGTCAATTCCTGATCAAGCCAAGAACCCAAATTGGGACGGTAACGGGGCTGAACCAGTTTAATGTTTAAAGTCCCTTGATTAACACCTTCAGATTCAAGGAGCGTTGGGTATCAGCTTTCTGTAGATACCCTAATCTCCCCGAACCGCCCAGTAGTTGTTGAGATATACACCGATGAAGCCTTGCCCAGGTCAAGAACCCATATTGGGATAGCAACATTGATCGGTGATTATCATGTGTCCAGACACGTCCCCAGAATAGTCCAAATCAACCACAACAAGGTGATTAAATCCCACAGATCTATCGCTGCTGATAGACACTTGTTCTTCAGAGTGGATGTTTAAGTTCCCTAATATTTGTTGGCCCCACAGAGCCTTAATCAAGTGATTATAAGGACTCTTTAATTAAACCCACTGAATCGATCCTTAATCAGTATGGGAGGTTCTGATTAATGTTCTCTCGGGCAGGCTGATTAAGCCCTCATGCAGGATGTGCCTGATTAACCATTCGGGACTCATGTTAATCCTGGAGATGTACATCTAACCTGGTAATGCACAGGAATCCCAACATTAGCAAGATTCCAGGCAAGGCCAGATAGCCTGCTTATCAGCGGAAGGGTGTCCCCCCCATTGGGACAAGCGAGGAAATGGAGGACCAGTGGTGGACATGGTGGAAGAAGATAAACCCGTCTTGGCGGCTTCGCAACGGCGAGCTGGAGCAGACAGGTGATGGAAGCTGGGATGTTTTGAAATGTCCCGGGCAAAACGGTTTTTTGAACGTCATAATCACGCTGAAATGGTGGTATGGCTCGATGGAGATCCCGTCGGAAGCGTGGAAGCGGGTGGTGGGAGATGTCAAATGGGTGCTCGAGAAAATGGTGAATGGGTATGTTTTTCAATGTCGGGTATTTTTTATTTTTGACTGATTCATTTTATTTCCAGGGAAAAACGGGATGCAGAGTCTGCATCGACCAACAGCCCTGCCCCTGAGTGTCCAACCCCTCACAGCAGCAGTCCTGACTCCAGTGGCGGAGCTATCGCAGAAGCCGCCCCTGCCCTCATCAATGGCGCCCCCGCCCCCGTCGATCCCGCCCCTGACCCCATCGATCCCCTCGCCGCCACCGTGCAGGGCGCTGTGGGTGGGCCTGCACCCGAAGCCAGCAATTCGGGATCTTCCCAGGCCAGCGGAGGGGTGCCACAAGGTACGAGGGGCAGGGCGCCCCACGGTGGGCACCCCCGTGCGCGCCCCGCCTACCGAAAACGAGACGGGAAGGCTTGAACCCCGCGGCCACCCCCACACACAACACGGTAGTGTGCACCTGCGAACCGTGCAGGAGCCTGATCGTACCGGGAATATTGGGAGCCAATCTTTTGGGACACTTTTTTTGATTTTTTTTTGGAATGCGGGCATGTGAGGGATGCCGGGTACCCGTGGCGAGTGTTTAAGTAGGTGTAGTGTCCTAAGTAGATGTATATATTCAATGCCGTGCAGTGTATCGCCGGTGCCGGGGGTGAGGGAAAATGGGGGAGCACCCAATTGGGAGGGGAGCCCCTATTCGATGTGGCTCGGCACCATTGAGAGCGATCAATCGAGGCCGTTTGATGGCATTTGATGGCTTGCAAGCCTTGCCAGGAGTTGTGCTGGAGCTGCCGGGAGGTCCGCCTGATGCCTCACGTGACCTGCGACGGATCACGCAAGACTTCGCGAAAGGGTCCGCGACACATCACATCACTTTTCGCGAAGAGGTAACTTAATGGACTGTGACGGTAGATGATCGAGCGAGCCCCCACGTGCAACCAAAACATGGCCAAGCGAAGTAATAACACGCGTCACTACGGAGCATGGACCCCAGCAGTCTTACCGCCTAAGACGCGGACGGAATAGCCGTCCGAGGCGACCCCCTCCCCGTGCTTCCCTATCCCAAAGGTTCCCTCTTGCGGCCACGCCTCGACGGAGTAAAAATCAGGAATTAAAAGCTGCCCGTGCTTGTCGAATGCGGGATAATCCAGTTCGGTCTGGAGGAGAGCGCGCGTCTCACGAGCATTCTCCACCAGAGGAATCAGGAGATTGAGGTTCAGAAGCCATGCCTCTTGGTCGAACGGGTACCCGATTGAACAACATATCCGATGCATAATTTCGAACATCGCTGTTGCTTCGCCCGGCATCCCGATTACAGGAGGGTAGCGGGTGCAGACGTCGTCCATATACACCGAACGAATGGCGCACCGGGACAAGAGTACCAATCTCTATGAGAGGATCAGCTACCTCGGAGCAGTACCGATGGGAAATTACCAACGCAGTGGAGTAGAACCCGTCCCACCCAGTACTTGATATGGTCCAGTTCCACCAACGAGTACACACCTTTCGCTCTGAGAAGAGTGAAATCATGCGTGACTGCCGCGTGGACGAAGTAGATCATGGGTCGCAGCCTGAACTCGAGGAAAGCTGCCCACCCCTCCGACGGACGCCAACAGACGAGTCGTAACGTGTCGTCTTCGAGCGACAACACATTAAGGAGCGGAAGTAATCACGAAATCGAGGGAACATGGGCACCGGGCACGCGAATGAGAAGCTGGCGGACTTGCATTTTACGATGCACCCAGTCGATCCTCAACATATATACCACGGCTACACCACGGTCACGTGGAACCTACACCCCAAGACTCGGTCGATCGGAATATTCCACGGGAGGATCATTGACGCGTACAACACTACGGACAAATACCCGGTGGAGACTATATGTCTCGCGGCCTCCTGGAACTACCACGCGATCTATGGGCTCTCATTCTCCTTGTCCGATTCCTCCCCATCCTCCTCCATCTCATCGGCAATCTCTGTGATCAACGAAAGCACCGGTGTATTCCGTCGGGTCGCTGCGTACTCCTGCGACGGGTCCGGGAACTTATACCGAGCAGCCTCGCCCAGCTTCGGGTTATACCGCAGGAGGTGGTCTCCGAATTGATGCCGAACTATCCTCGGGTCTTCAGCGCGAACGCGGGCGATTTGGCGAGGTTTCGTACCGTTCCAGGTCCACCTTCGACAGTTCGAAATTTAGGAAATCCACTCTGCACTGGAGGTATTCTTCGTCCAGAACCATCGCGTGGAAGAGGGTGTTCAGGTTGTCGAACATGAGCGCTCAGTCGAACGGCGAGCCATCCCCGTGGTACCCATACAAGTCGACGAAGCGCTCGGCCATCCCAAATAGTGTTGTACCCTCCAAAGGAACGAAGTACCCGGGGGCATCTGCTCCTTCGATAGCACCGTATTTCAGGCTCGCCTTCCCGAGCGCCACCATGTTTTTCAGCAGCACGCTGACCGTGTCACGAATGAGGCCCATGGTCTCGTGTGGAGTTTCCTCCTCCGTCGCGATATTGGTGGTATGATGAAGGCCCTGCGCTAGGTGACGGGCACGATGGATCCAGAGGACGACAAGTTCAGGACGACTCAGCCGCTTAGCTGACTTTAGCCGAGCAGGCCTACTGGACGACAGTATGAAAGGGCACAACTAGCGTCAAACGAAAAATTTATGCGGGCTCACCATAGAAGCCCATCTTTATATGCCCACGGAAGCGGTTAAACAAATGGATAACACCGGTCTCCCGCTGACCCCCCCAAGATACTATCGGGCTGTGCAGCAGCACATCGCCTGTACTTGCAGAAATGACTACCCCCTAACGATCAGGACACATGAACAAGTAGAATTCACAGGAAACTCAGGCCACTATATGAAAACTTGAAACAAAGAAACACACTATGGACATTTCACCCTTGAAAAGTATTGCCTTACCCCCCCCCTGAGACCACTGGTCTCCCGCAGCGCCTACACGAAGTATCGACCACTCGGGTTCGGAGCGTATCCCATGTCCGCATGCGTCACGGATTTCTCCAGAGCCCGTCCAACATTTTGTGTTTGCTCGATTCCGTCCTCGAGAAGGGCATTCTTGCACGCCCAACTGTTAATCAACTCCAGCGACTCGAGCGACGCAATTCGCGAACGACTCCACGACGGTACCTGTGGAAGGCTGGCGAAGTCCGGCGTCAGTGGGACGTCCAACGCGGACGAGGGCCCTCTGGCTTTATTGGCCAGATTGGCCGCCATACTTATGGGGGAGAGGAACAAGTCGCGAGCACCCGGAGCGTAGCCATACGTCGGCCTCCCAAGGAAATAATCGAATGTGACGGCCTGCGATAGGCACCAGTATACCGACGGATCGAGAACGATGAGATACCTTGAATGATATCGTGTAGAGAAGAGCCTATGAAACCGGTCAGCCTCCGCGGCAGCTCGCCTCGCAATAATGACGACACCCACAGCACACTCAATATACACCAGCATGTACTTCTCCAGCTCAGCCGCACATCCGAAGGGCATATTGTCTGGTCCGCACACCGTGCTCGGAATGGAAGACCGAATAACGTGCGCGAAAGGACAGAGGAAGTTTCGCGCATATGCGACCTCCCCCTGCAGCGAGCCGCAATAGTCGTCACGATTTACTTCCGCGGATCGGGAATTATCCAGCACAACGTATAGCAACGGCGGGATAACAATGGCTTGAGCCACAGTCCGGGTGACGAAGAATCTGCTGCTGGACATTTAATTTGAATGAAGCGACGAGGAAAGTACAGCGGCTGGGATATCGAGGATTGTTCTTTGTCCAAAAACTCGCACCCGCAGAAGCATCTTTATACTCCCGCTTCGCCCAACGCAGATCTCCATCCTACGGATCCTGTCCCGATATGTCTTCACTCTCGGACATACCCGCCATCTGGGCTGCCCCTTGTGCCAGCGCGTCGTCCTCGCTAGCTGAGCGATCAGCCGCCCGTTGCTGGAGCCCTTCCGAATATTGGTAGAGAGAAGCCATCTTGCCCCTCAGGATGACCTGCCGTATCCGGACCTCGTCCCCGCTGAAACCATATAATTGGTCTGCTTGTATTACAGACAATAGCCACGCCACGCGAGGAGCCGGAACCTGTAAATTGGCTGCCAGTCGACCATGTTGGATCAGGATATCGGATAGTTTGCCCTGGAGACCGAGAGACAAGTGGTCTCAAGTGTCAGAGAAACGAAGAAGCCACGAGGATGACCTTACCGCCAATGCCAAATACACGCGCGTCTTTTCCCGCAGGAACCGGTGTTCCCCAGCGGACTCCGTCCCCGGATTCCAGATTGCGTCCGCATGAATAACCAGGAACGATTGATACATGGGCTCCAGTATCTGGCGACTGATGTCTGCCATCAGAGGCCAATTGGAATGCTCGATAATCTGCGCCACGCATGGGAAATCGAGGTTCAAGAATTCGTCACGAACGCTGTTCATTCGCGTACGAAACGAGGCTGCCATCAGACACCGACGAAACGAACTGACAGGGTTTTTTCCCTGCTGCTTTCGTCCTGGGTCTATTTATCCATTCCAAACTTTGCACCAACTGTCTACAAACTACTCGGCAATCCCGATTGGGAACGGCAATCCTTCTCATCATTCATCTCGACCCGAAACCGGATTCGGATCCTGGCCAATCCTCGCCTAAACAGGAAATTTCGTCAGGCGAACGAGCGAGAATGAGGCTCTCCCTCCGAGGGAAAATGGCGAATCACACTCACTTTACGGGAGGAGCTCGGCCGGGATTATCTTCCAGTGAAACGTCGAGACGAAGCTCCTTGCCCCAACGAAACTCGGTGAAGTCGGTCGGACATTCGTCCTCCAGTGCCTGCTCGGACACAGCCTGGTAGAGGTCCATTAGGATGGAATATCCGACGCTGAGAGCCTTCCGATCCACCCCCGCCCATCGATAGCGCGGTCGAATGCGAGCAACGTTAACACGAAGAGATCGACGCACTCCCCCGACACCCGGTACTTCTTGGCGGTGGCTGTAATCTGTGCTGCAGGAATGTGGCGGGCGAGCTCTGGAATCCGCATATTCTCGCAGCGAGTAAGGCGCGCACGCGAAAGAAACCTCTGCCCAAATTATGGTCAATATGATTATCCCGAAATCTTAGAAGAAAAACAGCAAAGAAAACCCAGCACTCACGATAGTGCCCACGAGACGAAGAAGGATGAGCCGCAGCTCTTCTTTCTCTTCGGGAGGAATGTCCGTGCTAATTATGAGGATTGGTACCCTCCAAAGTACACCGGTGTACTAGTAAGAGAGCCGGACGTAGCCTTTCACGGCAGAACTCTTCGAGACGGCCTGGAGGCTCCCAGGACAGGTTCCCAAATTCTTCGTCCGACAGGAGAAGACACTCGAAATATCGACGGAACACTGAGATGTTCTGGCATGGCATGTAGGGGCGGTTTCGAAGAGGGAATGATGAAGAGATCTTTGGTCTCCTCTTATGAAAACAGCGGAAGTAAATTTCGATCATGCCCGAATCAGGCCCATGCGACCTTCCTCTCTTCCCCTCGTCGACGCCCACTGCCTCTCACCCTCTCCTCGCCCTTACCAGTGGACTCCTCTCTCCTTTCCGGTTCTAGGGACACCCGTTATGTGGAACTCAGAAATTTTTATTCTCGCCTTTACACCTCGGGCTGACTACGTTAATTCTTCCTCAGTCCTCGCTCAACGGCGGCGGAGTAACCAGCTCTGGCAGCGAACTATGGGACGACTCGCTCCTCACCCACTCTTCCTCCTTGAGGAAGAAATCGACGTCGATTGCGCCGGGCATCCCCTCTCCGCTGATCTGCGACGCCAGTACACGCACGCTGCAGCAAGTAGGCTCCCGTTTGAGGAGCCGATGGACGACGTTTACCGTGGCTGCGAGTCCAGCTGCCTTGGCCGCCGCATCCCCTTCATCCAACAGGTTTCGCACCGTCAGTCTCGGCGCCTTGTCGCATGGATGCGCGGCAGCGCCATGGTCGTCGCAGAAAACACAGACACCAGGAACCGTCGCCTCCATTCCACGCTCGCGCCACTGCACGATGGCCTCGTTATACTCGAACGAATCCGCTAGGCTATCGTCGACGGGGATAGGAAGGAAGCTCGTCGGGCGGCTGCGATAGGCGAAGTTATTGGACACCCAATGGCTAGGATCATACTCCGGGTAGTTGAGAAAGACAGCCTCGCCGACCTTCATCTTCTCGCAGAACGTGGATAACGCGCCATTGAGGAAGAACCTCGCCCGTGATTGCGCCGCTGCGCCCTCCGATTCCGCCGAGACAGGAGATCTGTTGGCCTTCGAAGGGCAGTTCGTCTCGGTGTCGAAGCCAACGACGACAAGAATCACTTGCATTACATGGAACATCCACGCCGCCCCTGAAGGGATCGCGGGAACGGTGTACGACACTCGGAGCTCGTTTTGTCGTATCTTGGCGGCAAACATCTGCTTACGATTCAGACCCCGCTGCGTGCCAACACTCCGACACTCACCACATGACGAACCAGTTTGCGGACACGACAGCAGAGTTCCTCCCTCTGAGGTGTTGTCAGAAACCGGACGGTGTCGGCGACATACGCGTCCGTGAATATTTGCGGGATCAGCAGGAAAACCTTCAGTCAAATATTGTTGAGAAGGAAGTCGGCGAGACCACCATCGGGGATGAAGAAAAGACTTGACGGCCAGGAAACATTCATAGCAGTGAAATGACGGGACGCGGCGCAGTCCATATCGAAGGAGGTTTGGTTAAGGAGGAGCGCCTGCGGCGCTCTTTTATAACATCGACCCTGCCGGTCGATATTAAAACTATGTGGGAGGTGTGAGGTCTCCGAGCGTGCTACGCACCGCTCGTCGCCTCATGGCCCCTGCGAACCATCTGCACGAGTAACGGGACGAGCTCGGACATACGTGATGGACCATCCTAAACGGGATTCCATGTTACCGGAAGCAGCTTCCAAGCGAGACCAACGTTCTCCCCACCATCCGCATCGTCTTCCCCGCCATTCGACCTCGCTCCTGCACCATCGTCACCTGGATACGACCGTTCCCCACGATCCGGGACTCTCGACGCCTTCCTACAACACGACATCTCCAAGAACCCGGCGCTCCCCATACCGCATGGACTGCGCTCGTCGCTACTCGGCAACCACCAACAGGATATGACCGGTCCCCTGCATGGACAACCTTCTCTCGTTTCCGTTCCCGGACACTCTCTCACACCGGACGGACCTACCGCGTGCCTGATGCTGACCCATCGGACGAGGCGGACAATATCCCGACACAGCCCGTCCCCCACTTCACACGACGCATCGACTAGCCGAGGGAGACCGTTCGTCTCTCTACCTTCCTGAGTGTTCCAGCACCCACGAACACGACCGCCAGGCCGTGCCTGAAGCTCCAAATGTACTCCAAGGTCGCTCGGCCTCGCTGTGCCTCATGCGCACCCACAGATGATCGGTCTCCTTAGCAGAGGCGCCGAGTCTCCTGCCGTATATGCACCCCATAACGCCTCATGACGCCCCCTGCCCCCTGGAAACACCTGCGACCGCATGGCGCCTCTGGAAACGTGGGAAGTCGTCGAGGAGGTATAAAAGGGAGCACATTTAGTAGGAGTAGTCAGTACCTTCCGGCCTGCAGAAGTAGCTTTCGGGGCGTTTTCTCCACTTTCTGTACTGTTTCTCAGCTCAATCTAAAGGGGTACTCCCAGCCTTCCCCGACCTCGTACCTCTCGTGCACCCCTCCTCCTCACCCACTGCCAGAGGCAGGCCACACATCTTATATTCGCTCGTTCTTCGGCGTCTCACCTCCCACACCTCTCTAGAGGTTTACATCTTCTCTACTGTTTTCACTGACAGCAGGTCTGCCACACATGTCCCCACCTAGGAGACGAACGGTCTCCACGAATAACCGTTCACATACACACACACCACACACACACACTGCTCATACAAGGCCGATTCGTGCACCGACCTTCCGCTCTATCATTCGACTGTACCTTCCCCTCTAGAGGACGAATGTAGTCGAATTCGAATCACATATCTTTCGATACCGACACCGCGGTCCTTATAACACCGCGCATCTGCACCAATAGCCTGCTAGCTATTCTCCTACTGTCTACTTGTCTCTGTTTGTGACTCGCGACCGTGTCGTGACAGTCACGTGCTCGCATCTGTGTTTCAGGTCTCGGGTAAATCACTAGTTGAGTGCCGCCTACTAATGCCCTTGTCAGAAGGCTGCCAGCGCGTGGTTTATCACCCTTCAGATTCCAGACTCACCACTTGCACTGCCTGCTAGTGTGCTTGGAGTATCACTCTCCTGTGTCTCGCTTCCTAGGTGCTAGCACCTTGACTGTTTAGGCTTAGGTCTATTTCCCCGTGGTTTGTGCCTCCAGACTGTACTAGTGCGTCACACTAGTTGTATCTGATGCTACAACTGGCAGCTTGGGCTCACTCCAGTTCTCCTTTATATCACCTAGCCAGAGTCCTGAGTGCTGGTAATAACACATCAGAAGTGCTAGCGCTTTCCCGTTGTATAAATACTGGTCCTAGGAAATCGCAAAATAGCACTAGATCACCTACTAATCCCAATTATCCCCTCCAGTTAGAGGGGAAGATATGGTGTGTGTATCCCCTCTAGTTAGAGGGGATAATCCGGATCCTTGCATGCTGCAGAATATGCTACAGAAACACTGCAAACATGCTGCAGATCATGCTGCAAATATGCTGGAGCAGACTTGTAGCATTTCAGGTGTGTCATTAAGTAAGCTACGCATCACCGCCGTCGGCTGGCGCGCTCCTTCCCGAAAAAAAAATCATTAAGAACATCTAAGTAAAATACACAGGTGTACTAGCATGTATCGGGTCCAAGAAAAATGTATATAGCACGGTATTTACGATAGAATCTGCGTGTGTAAGCGATAAGCCATAGGTGATAAAATACTGTATAGCTGTGGGCGCTGCCCTGGGGGGCCGCCTCGCTTCCCCTTGACCATAGGGCGCGCAGCGGCAGAGGCAGCCTCGGTGCGTTTGGGAGAGGCGGCTGAGGTGGACACAGCAGGTGAGCGCGGAGTCGGGGACACAGAGCGCGCAGGCGCGGTGGGGCCCACAGCCTTCTTGGCGAGACGCCTTGGCTTCGGCCTCAGCTTCGCCACTGCAGGGGCGGCAGGCTCATTCTCACGGGGGCTCGTCTTCTTGCGCTTTGCGGGGTGCGCGCCATCGTCCTCTTCAGCGCTGGCCTTCTTGTGCTTCTCCTTTGCGGGAGGCTTGCTGTCGGTGTTGCCTGCGCTAATCTTCTTGCGCTTCTTCAGGAGGGGTGCGCTGACATACCTGGTATTGGGGCACCCGGGCATTTATTCAAATCTGCTCGAGTTGCAACATACTATAATGTGTTACGCTATATTACAACATCATCTCACAAGGGCTAATGCTGGCCTGAGCAGTTAGCTAAAAGGGATATAATGTGTCTCGCACCATTAGAAAGGTGCTGGACAACGATCCTGGTAAAGGGTTGACGTGAGAAGTTGCCAATAGAGCAATCACGGAAAGTGCCTTACCATCCTGGAAATGGATTGGGGCTACTGCACATCCCTGACTAAGGGCGTATTACGAGGGATTATCCTTCTAAACCAGAGGGATCATTGTTGGGCATCATCTGACGTCTTCAGAACTGCCAAGAGAAGGCTGGACTTGGTCGATCTACCAATTGACTAAGAAACCACACTCGGGTACTGGGAAGCGGTGGCTATCACTGTTTTCAGACAAATCACTGGAGCGGTTCAAAGTGGAACCAATTGGATGGAGGGTTACCAAGGAGGGTATTGGAGCGCCGATGAGGAGGTCGGCTAAAAGTTGACATATCAACAATATCCCATCACGATCGTGCTAAGTGATGTAGATCTTGACTCATTGTTAAACTCAGCTCATTGATGTTTCTTATAAATCTCTCTCAATTTTACTAATCACTTGATATCTGACCGGAGTTCATCGGCTAGCTGCCATACCACTAGTCATATACCCTGAACCCTACTGCACATTTGTATCTGTCTCGTTTATATTTAGAATCCTGTAAAGTATTTAAGTGGATGGTTATGGGAGGAACACCAGTGAATGTCACCCCCACCTGTTGGACGCGAAGTTACTAGACTTCACACTTAACCGGTCGAGCAGGCATTCATTTAGAGACACCCAGAAGCTATACCAAGTTTCGTTTGTTTTCACTGTTTGAATATTATCTGTGTTGGACTTGGATCTTTGAACATAAAATCTCATCTGACTATCCACGATTGCGCCTAGAACAGTATTGAGCAGTTTATCTATTCGACTTGTAGACCTATAAAGTCTTACTTCCAAAGAGAACTAAGGTTCAAATTGCCACAATCTATACTGGACTGGAACCCCAAACTTGCATGAGGATTATAGTGTTTGAGTTGTTGTAGTTGCATTATCGAACCGCATATTCATTTACAAGGTTTGGTTTGTGGTTATTTCACCGCCAGCCCCATAGTCACCGTTTCAGCGCTGTTGTGGAAGGGTCGCTCGGCTCCCTCGTCGCCTCTCCCCATCACACGGTTTATGCCCGTCATGCAGAAATATCCAACCAGTCGCTAATTATTTTATCTCACTCCTTCCTCGTATCTTTTCAACACTTTACTCTCATACTCACTATTTTCCTCCCTTTATGCTCCTAGATTCATTACACAGCTGCGCGAGTGTCTTTGACCTCATTCCACTGTCAAGCCGATACAATTCCGACTTCAAGATCAATTACTCGACCATGCAGGAATCATCTGTTATTGAGCTATCGGACTTCTCTCCATATCATTTACTTATCTCTCTCTTGCATCACAGACTCTTTATTTATTCTCACTACGTACTGCCAACGCGACGTGCCAGACCCGAGTCGTCGGCCTTCTCGGACTACGCTGGGGATCGAGCCGACAGTGGCATGGGCACCCACTTGTCAATGCTGTGGGGGCAGCATGCTCTCCCTATTCCGTCTTTGCGCAGCTCCTGGATGGTTAGAATGACGGAGGATGCACATTAGCTGAGGATTTCCTCATGGACACTTTATTTAGTTGTTACGATCGGACACTTTATTCCTATCTGTTTGTACAGTTAGGGGATCTCTCCTTCCTTCCTACCACCACAATGCACCCTCTCTTTTGATCATCTTCGCGCCTCTGAACGTTCTCTTTAAGCTGAGTATTCTATTTGATTCTCTCCACATTCTACACTACGCCTAGTCAGATTCATATCCCCGGATCATCGCACATTTGCTCCACCTCTACCCCATCTCTGCCAGCACGACCTAGCCCTCTCTGGTCCACCCAGCGACCGACCTCATCTTCTACAGTGGAGCCCACCGCGAGGGGCAAGGTTTTCCGCTGCTGGTTCTGCAAAGCTAAGTGCTACAGTCTCCATTTCGCACTTAGCCCTTATTCCCATTTTCTATCCTTTCCTCCCCTCATTTCGATGATCCACACCTTCTAATACCGCCGTTATCATGCCTCCACTCATTCCCCACACTCCTGCGCTTGTTTCGAGCCCGAATCCTTCCTTTATCCGTCTCATTACCCCTATGCCAACTCCTCACTCACCTCTTGCTCCTTACTTCAACGGCTCTCAAATCCGTGATTTCCTGTCTGAAATCTTGCTTCTTGGCGAACACGCTGGCATTCGAGACACTGATTCTCTTGTCCCCTTCATAGTTCGCTACTCTTCCGACCATGTCCGCGAGCTCATCCGATATATGCCCGAGTTTGATTCCGAGGTGCCGAACAAGACCTGGAGTGCTGCCGAAACGGTTCTTGTCGCTCTTTATGCCGATTACGATGCGAAACCGCGGGTGCGAGTGGGAGATTTGATCGAATTGTGTCGAGTTCATTACGCTAAGTCGTCCCTTCGGAATCTATCTGAACTACAACAATACTTACTTCAGTTCATGTCCCTTGCAGCACCGCTCCTCAAACAACGTGATATCACCGAATCCCAGCGCGATTTTTATTTCATAAGCGGTATCCCTGAGCGAATGAAGTGGACGCTCATTAGACAAGTTCCCGAGCACCAGCGTACACGTTCCAATCCTCCTCCACTAACCGTTTCTATAGGAATACTCCGCAAGCTTCTTGACAATGACTTCCTCATGCCCGAACTTTGGAACGCGCCTGGAGAGCCGCTCTTTGGGTCTACAAAGTCCATTTTGCCCGAAATATCTTCATACAAGCTAAGTTCATCGTCCAACTCACTTCCTGCATCGCGACTTCCGAGCTTCCAGGCTGTTCCATCAAGTCTTCCTGCCCCATTTCCTGCACCACAAGTTCATCCCTCTCCGGAAATGACGCACACTGATTTCGCTTCAAATCTAGAATATGACGACTCGCAGAAAGCACCACAAATCGCATTCAGAATTGACTTCGGCCCCGTTCTCTTCACGCACAATAGCAGTTCTTCACGAGCGGACACCGTTAGCTGGCGGAGTGATACATCACCCTCTCTCGAGATAGATCAGCGGTGATGTATCCAGAACTATCCTGTTAGATTGGCCACTAATACATCAAACGATAGTCCTGACCTTTTGGGGGCTGAAGCAGCTCGCTGCCATCAATGTTGGTGGCAGGGCTCACTCGTCGTCGTCGACGGCATCCAGCATGTCTCATATTATTTGGCAAGATCCTTACGGGCGGGGGATTACCAATATCCCAATAAGGCAATTGACCAGGAAGGAGGACAAGGATCGAATAAAGACAGTACCCACTATATACACGAATAGACAGCCGTTCCCCTACTCTGAGAGCCACCCTGAGCTAATGTTCGTCTGCCCACTGTCCTCGCCCGTCCCTGGGGCCCCGTCCTCCTCTTCTGGGTCCGGTATCATCGCCTCAAACGATTTCCGCGCCACCTCCAGCTCCCTCGCCACGTCTCTCCACTGGTGCTCGAAGCGGTCCCGAAGGCCCTGCATGTAGCCCGCTTGCTTCCCCGCGTGAGCCGCATGTCCCTCCCGTAAAGCCAGCTCCTCCTGTTTCCCTGCCCGCAACCCCACCAGCGACGTCCACCAGTCGGCCCGCCATTGCAGGAACTGCAGCACGCGCCGCATCTCCTCCTCCAACAGGTCGATTTCCTCCGCATAGCGCATGGCCTTGGCCCGCGTCTTCGCCCACTCGATCCGAAGCGCTGCCGAGGATGTTAGCACCATCCCTGTGTACCCTGGTGAATAACTCACGCTCGCTCTCCGCGACATCCTCATCCGTACCCGTGGTGCCCTCCGACACCCAGATCCAAGACATCTTCTTCGCCTCCTCCACTTGAGCCGCCGTCTGACTCGTCCGCGCCTCGGGATTGAGACGCTGCTTCTTCTTCTTCTTGCTCCCGCCTTTCCGTCTTTCGTCATCCCCAAACACCGCGCTGGGCCTCCCCCGTATGTCCGCGTCCTTCAGAGGCTGCAGATGCCGTTGCCACTCGGTGTCCTTCAGGAGAATCCCCAGCTTCACCAGGGCGGCATGCGCTGCTCGATACTCCGACGCCGCGGTGTCGATTCGGGCTTGCAGCGCGTCGGTCCTCGCCCCCGACCGCAACTTCGCCTTGACGCCGTGCACGCCGTCGCGGTACTGGAATTCATGCGTACGCAGCAGCAGATTCCCCCGCATCTCATTCAACGCCAAAACCGCCTGGCCCTTCCGCAGCTTGAACTCGTACTCCCGTAGCACCCCGTCGCACTGCACGCTGTTCCCGATCGCGGACGGGAACCATAGCTTCATGTCCTGCGCCTTGATGCCTGGCAGCGCCTGCGTCGCCGCCACGCGCCTCCGCTCCACGGTCTCCCGGTCCCGAAGAACTGCGACCTCGGGTATGAATAGCTGCTGCACACCCATCCATGTGTCAATCTTGCGCCGCAGCTTCGTCTCGCGCTCGATTCGCGTTCGTTCCTGAGTCGTCGTCTCATGCGCTCCGATCTGCTTCATATGCGCTGTCAATGCTCGCCTATGAACGCGTCAGCGACCTGCGGAACCGCCACACGCATGCCACAGCACTTACTGTTCTCGCTCCAATTGGAGCCCCATCGACAGCATTTCCGTGTCGTGCATGTCTCCCCGGACCCGTTCATGGTGAATGTCCTGCGATGCGATGAGGGCCAGTTGACGCCGTACCTCCGCGAGGTCCTCGTGCTTCGCCGTAGAAGCAAAAGGGTTGGGTTTCGTGCTGTCCGCCTCCCATGCAACGGCCATGGCCGTCCACGTCTCGACGACGGATTCCGAGAAGGACGCCTCGAGATGCACCCATGCGGCTCGGGTCTCCAGCATCAACGGTATGTATCTCTGCACACGCTGGAGCAAAACGTCGCCTGTGAATGCTTTAGCCACGACCTTCCCAACTCTTCAAAGATGAACGACATACCGAGCTTCGTGATTTTCTTCCAGTTCGAGTACTGGAAATGGGCGTCCAACGTATCACGGCGAGCCCCGGGCCCGGAGATCTTCGTGCTGTTCGCAAGGCGGTTCGCATCCGCCCATCCTCGCTCTGGCGCCTCCCCGTCCGTTCGCCCGACAAACCGTGTGAGGTTGAAGGAGAATTGGATGTTGCACTCCTCGATATGGGCTGGCAGGTGGAATTTGGGGACGAGGAATACAAGGTTCTTCTCGTCGTTCTTGAACTGGATGTCTTCGGGAAATATCTGCATCCGCGTCCAAATGTTCTTGTACCACTGGCATGCAATATCGTACGACACGTAGAGCCACAGCAGTGCGCTCCCCGCGAGACTCATGAAGAACATGTAGTCCATGTTCAGGTACCTAACAAGCGCGTCAGATAAGCGTGGCGACGGAGGAAGCGAGAACGTACCGTTCACCCCGTTGTAAGTCCCCGATGCCATTGGGACGTTTCATGTTATGGCGGGCGCAGTCCACCGTTCCTATTCCCGATGACGCTGTGCCCAGTGACTCGCGATCCGGCTTGTCGACCGCATCATGCGCGACGCAGGTGCTTCGCTATAATTTCCGTTAGCAAGCATCGAATATCCTAAAATCGATCCACATACCTCCTGTGGTTGCGCCCAATGCTTATCGAGATGGGCCATGTACTTCTTCACCTCCCCAAAGAACGCCCAACCCTCACTAAGTCCTGGGTCGTGCTCCTCGGTGGACACGTCTTTCCGCTGAAGGCGAAAATTGGCGTCCAGTGCCAAAAAAATCGCATAAAGGAATCTGCATCAATAAACATTCATTAGTGTTGCGCCTCGTCAGGTAGGAATGAATTCACTTACGCTCTCTCATACGCGACCTTCTCCCAGCCTGGCGGCAGATTCTTTCCAGGATGCGGGCATGCCGGGCACAGCAACGCGAGCTCGCCTGGCTTCGTTGATTTGATCCGGTCGTCGCATGGGTCGTGCGCCCGCCCCTCCGCGTTTCAGCAGCATCAGATGCTGCCATTGACGCGTCATTCTCAGGAACTCGTTGTATCGATCCTGCCAGGCGAATCAGCCAGCGCCTCCTGAAGAAAATGAAAGAAGGCCTCACGTGGGATGGGTCCAAGCCAGTATTATTCGTCTCATGTGCGAGGCTGTTGTAGAACTCATACGCAGAGCATTTCGATTCCAAGGTCATGTGGGCGAAGCGCCGGAGCGCGCTGAATGTTGCGGCGGAGCGAGGATTCGTACCAGTGGCAGGGTAGAGGCGCATACGGAGGAGCTGTACGGGTCGCGGCTTCGCGCTCTCGCAATTACAATAATCCAGCCCCACCTCGTCGATAGTGTGGCTGGAGATGATCATGAAGTCGTCCCCCCAGGCCTTCTCGGGGTTTGAGCATGGGACCCCTGGGGCATGCCCGAGCTGTATCCGCACCCCCAGATCCTTGAGGCTGCAGCGGCTGAACGACGTCCCATTCCACTTCTGCAGTTATTCAGACCTGGGCGCGCCGTACTCGGAATGTATGAAGAACTCACCTCGAGATGATGAAGCGGCAAGCTTTGATGCATCGACTGCACACATCGCTCGCAATACAAGCAAGGATGCAAACAGTCGGAACAGCGGTACACCGGGCTGTAAGCCGCGCACCCTGCGGCAGCACACAGTCGCTGGTAGACGTAGTCACCGCGACCATCCTGGCGCACCAGCTTGTCGAGGAACTCTTCGCGGTCCTCTTGTGCAAATTGCGCATGAGGGTTATCCTGAAGCCCGGTCAATGGCATCCCTGGAACCACGACATTGAGGGCCGCCTACCGAAGCACGCAGGTCCCGGGAAGGCTTCTCAAGGCCCGGGCTGTACTCTGCGTCGAATTCAGAAAAATCCGCCTGCCAGTCGGTGCGCAGTTCCTCTGGTGGGGGTGATGGCGAGGGTGGAGGAGCATCGGTGTTCAGAGTAACCCTGGATTTTTGGCAGGTGAGGCAGGTGTCGGCACTGTAGATTTGGTGGATCGCGTTTGTCCAGTAGCGGCGATGGTGATGGACTCGTCGGGGACGAAATGCACGTGTTCCACGCGCTGGCGAGGGAGGTATCCATCGGCTGAGTCGTCGCTGTCACTCCCGTCGTTGAGGTCGTCCTTGTCAGCATGCAAGTTTTTGCGCTTGGGCGGGGCCATGGCCCTCCAGACCCGATGGCACCATGGCCGGGTGTTGGTGATGGGACACGTGACGGCGATCATATCAACAATCGCATGTACGTTAAAGCTGCCGATTAGATTCTTACCACGTGCACGTACCCTCCAACTCTTCTGCCTCAACGTCTCTCTCATATGCCAGTCCGCCGCCAGACTACGGCAGCGCGAACTGTTACCAAGACCAGGCCTTCCCGCCCACCAGCCAAGACCAGGCCTCCCCGCCCGCGGAAATGGTATCTGGATGGGGAAGGGCACATTTCACAGAGTCGGTACGCGTTGTCAGCCATTTTACATTGCTTCCATTCACACTTTGGGAGTTCGCGTCTTGTAAACCTCACCAAGAAGAGGTATCCCGAAGCCGCTGCCGGCCCGATATACTCGGCTCCGACTCTCACCGGGCTCACGAACAAATTTCCCGCTATCCGGTCATTCCAAGGGAAGGTCGTGTGGTTGACTCCGGATACTTGGGCGTTCAACGACGAGTGGAGCGGCTGGAGCGGCCTCTATTTTGTCGTTGACGGTTACCACAAGGTCTTCCATTCCCTGTCAGTGATTGATTGTGTCGAGGTCTCTGTTGAAATTAACCCCTGCTCCAGTGAAGCAGCAGAGCACGCGTGGGAGAACACCCGCGACGAACGCGCTAGCGCCAAGATCTTTGTCACCCCAGATATCGACGAAGCGACAGAGCGTGGTATGGACTCGGAACTTTGATCTACATGCTCTATTTTTTTTTGTAACATCAAGCGTCGAATACAATGCCAATTGTACTATTGTAGCCAGTCTGATTCTAAGTTTCGAAAAAACACAATGATATTCCTAACTAGTTCCAGTAATGCCCGAACGACCTGAAGATGTCTAACCGCACGCGGAAAAGACGAGTCCATCCCATCTGTAATCAATCCGGCTCCCATCCCAGCCCGGATATCGGCTAGCGATCGCAGTCTCCAGTTCGTCATCGGGAAGCGGTGGGACGTTCATCGGCTTCAGGCAGGTGGGGCAGGCCCAAGTTGTCTCCAAAGACAGTCGGATACAGACGTAGCAGTGGCCATGCTCGCATTTATATCTGTAGATGGCAACTGATGATATATGAATTGACGGCGACGGCGCAGGCACGACTTACAGGACGGGGTGAGATTTGAGGTTGAAACACAGCGTGCAGGTGTAGAGAATCGGTGGGGAGCTCATCCACGGGGGCCGCACGTCGTCCAGGTACAAGTCGTCCAGTGTGAGAGGTGTCGCCCGCTCAAGACGTCGGCCCGGCCGTCTCGTGATGCTCGGAGGAGGTGGCCCCAGACGCTGCTTGTACTCCTCCCAACAAACGCGGGCCCGGGCGTCAATGAGCTCCCGACGGTTGAGTCGACCACGCCGAGCCATCTCGAGGTCCGTCCCCTCCCGGTGCGCCTCACGCCATCTTGACCAAGAACATATGTCGAGCATGATGGCGGTGTGAGCAACCATGGAGTTGTATCCCGCTTCTTCGGATAAGAGCGCGCGCTGGCGCTCGATGAGCCGGATACGAGCCTGCATCTCCGAAGCGGTGTGCGGGCCCTCCATGTCTGAGATGATAACGAGGGTGGGCCTCGCCCACGTCCTACAATAACTCGTTAGATGCTTGCGATACACGGTAGGAGGGTGACGCACTACTCTGACCAAAGAGCCAAATTTTGGGAGGATCACTCATGAAGCCGGCCAAATTGAGAGCGCATCGCTAGACTGTTAAGTATATTTCAAAAACAGTAGGACCGATATATCAAGATCGCGGATCTCCTCGCTTGCGTTTTCTCATTCGGGTTGGTTGGATCGTCAATGGTCCGAGTGCGTTCTGTTGGAGGGTGAAGCTTCCATCTACCGCTAGAAGGAGGGCATACAAAAATCTTCGGAATGGGATGAAGAACAGTGCTATTCATCCCGCAGAAGTGAGCGACTTGCGCACTCACCGAATATTTTGTGCTTTAATTTGGAGGGGCCTGGGACCCGGGTGAAGCACCGTCTCTTGCTGTTCCCTATGAGACTTCACAGATCCAACCCCGATGCGAAAGAGCACAGTATTTGCGGCGTACCTTCAACTCATGATGGAGAGGCAAAGAACGGCGAAAGTGATGGCATCATCATGGCTGTGCTGCTACGTATTATATCGATATCCATGTGCAAGCCACCGACCCGCACACAGTGGCACACCGCACAAGCCACCGACCCAAGGTTGGCTTTACTTTCCACCGCACACTCCCTCGCTCCTGACCTCCTACAGCAGATGCCTCGCATTACTCTTGGCGGCTTTCTCCGTTCCTTTGATCCGCCCCTCAGATATCTCCATCCCATGTTCGTCCGCGCGGGGATCGACAATGAGGCGGCGCTGATGGTGCTGACATCTTGGGGGCCCTATCACGTTGACAATTTCTTTTCCGGTCTACAAGACCCCAAAACGCGTGGTCCACTTGATGAAAAAATCCGCCGTGCGCTCGTGGACCGCTTCTGCCACCAGTTTTGTCTTTGCGGCAAATGCCCCAACCCACTTCCTCCGCGTCGCACCTGCAATGGTATAAGCCCCTTCGCCTTCGAGTATAACACATCATAATTCTCATGCAGTTCCTCATGACCATCAGTTGTCTTGATCACCATCGAAATCGAAATTGTGACCGATTAGAACCCTTTTGGAACCCATTGCTGCACATGGCTATTCCTTGCTTTCCCCGCATGTGACCCGGTTGAAACAAAGGCGTGCTCGTTGTACATACTGTAGCATCAATCCGCACTCCGGAGCATCGGGCGGGACGACAGGTAGGTGTTTCGCATACCGTTACTCCACTTGTACTCAAGTTTCTGATAGATCCACCCGCCGCCGTACATATTGTATCTGAAATGCCGAGATCCCCTCGCTCATTCGTCGGCAAAGCTACCTACTCGCATACTGCTCAAGTGCAGTCGCTACTGCACCACCAGACTTTTCGGCGTCACCACCAATGCACCACGGACGAACAATCCAACATCTCTCTTACACATCGTGTATTCGATTTTTTGTTCAATGAAAAGCCGTACATTTTTTTTCAGCTACAGCGCTATGTAAGGCCCGAACCCCAGTGACATGTTCTGCATCAAAGCTTTGCAAGAGTGCGCTGTACGTTCACCCACCCGGCCTCTGAACACTCTCCATCCATCTGCCCAACGACGCTGACAGGCACGTCAAGGATGCACCGGCTCACATGTGCGAACGAGTGGTACGTTACGCGTCGGGTGAAAACGAAGTTCGTGTCGTACGACACGATTACGATGCGCAGGCTCGGCACCCGATAAATAATGTCCATATCGAGGTACCTGAACCTGTAAGATTTAGTCCACCGAACAGGATAAAAATGCTTACCTTTCATCGCACTCCCCAATTTCGGGTCCCGCCAGAGTGCGGTATAGCTTCAAACGTCGGGAGTCGCGCTCTTGTCGGTGGTCATCGCGGATGCGGGCGAGAGACGGTAAGTGTTTGCGTGCAACTGTCAAAGATCTGATTGTATTGATTGCAACATTTGTACTCCATTTGAATTCACATTCGGCAGTAGTAGGTAGAGTAGCTATGTGCGGCTCGATTCACGGTACATGTAGGTGGATATGTACAAGTTTTGGAAGCGATATCGCGTTGTAGATAGCGGGCTGGGGATAATCACGATGCATTTCAGCGTGTCGGGCCAGGGGCACGTCCATTTTCGGTCCATTTTAAACGCGGGTCAAGATTGTCGAGCGTTGTCCAAGAAAAAGGAACTGCGAGGTGTACTGTCTTTGAAAGAACCGGACGACGTGCAAAGGAAGCTAGAGTTGGCAGTCAGAGAGAATATGTTGAGACATGGGATGTACGCACCTTTGATAACTAAGGCGGGTTAAGGCTGCACTCGAGGGCCTGCCAGTAGTCGTCCAGAACCGCCCTGATGTCGCCCGCGCCACCGTGATCCATCCAGGCATGCTCGGCTTCGGCACTATTACATGGGGAATGTCAATCGGGTACGAAAGTGGAAGGAAGCCGTGACGTACATGGAGGTGAAGACGTCCCCGGAGCACCCATCTACAATGTAGAAGATCCGGACAGTGGGAATGCGGACGAACGAGCCGTCAACCTGCTGGTGAAACGCCGAGCTGAAGCCCTCGCATTCATGTAAGAAACCCGCTGCATCGGCGAGAGTTGGAGCGAAGATGATGCGGCGCTTGTGCTGGGATAGATGGTATTGGGTATCGTCGAGGACCGTTTTGCTGTATGTTCGATTAGTTCCGCAACCTTGACACGCCCAGCCAAAACTTACATTTGGCGCGAGAAACGCCCGTCGTAAGTGAGGTACCAGTTCCGTGCCCGGGTGACAACAGGCGGTTTATACTTGCAGGGCGCGCCGGGGGGTAGTGGGAGCGGGTTGGGCTTTTGGCATAGAGAATAGCGGTGGTTGAAAAAAGAGGAAGGAAGAGGGGGACTGCGCCGCAGCACATGCTGCGGCAGAGGAAGCAGAGGCAGAGAGACAAGCCGGTTAAGCCGCGTGATGTCATAACGCTTGATGGCTCGGCTCGACGTCACCGACAATGAGCATCCCAGTCTTCCCCTCCGGCGTCTCCTTCCCCAGCTTACAAGACAAAGTCTGAAAACGCAATAATCCTGTTACAGCTCAGCCGATCCACACTCTAAGAGCTGCCGTTTCCTCACGTCAAATAAGCTGAGGAATAAGCAGATCGTCACTGTTCTCTCCCTGTACTTCGCCATTCTCAAAAATCTCAACGGTTCTGAGCTCTGGGGGCCAAGCCAAATCATATTGGTCCGAGTTTATCTCAGGCCTTTCGAATATCCTGAGGAATCTGAAGATGAGGTCAAATCTCTGCGGTCCGTCGTCCAATCTCTGAGAAGTCGCATTTTTCGGGTTTTAGAGGTCAAGCCAATTCCCCTAGTGTGAAAGGATGTTTCAGGTATGGGCAGACTGTGAACTGCGACATAAGACACGGCCAGGCGGTAATTGTGTCCGTGCGAGGCAACCAAAGGTCCGTTTTTTGGAGGTTTTTTTTTCTATGGACAGGTCTGAATATGATGCAGTGTATTCAGACGGCATGAAGGAAAAGGTGGGAATTTGAGCCCGGGATGAATTCTGGACGCCCGGAGTTCATGTTCTTGGCGTGTCGATCATTTAAAGTAAGCGGCGGCTTTGTTGCTACTTCGACCTGATCTCACACTTGCTTGCCTTGTTATGCCACCCTCGGAGTCGATACCTTCTGACCTCAATACCTCTGAAGAGGAACGGGAATATGAACGACAATATGCACGATACCTACGGAAGCTGGATAGATATAACCGCAAACAGGCCGAAATCCGGTACGTCCACTTTAAGTACTTGTCTCTTACACCCGAATTCACTAGATACGTCAGCGAACGAGAAGAGGCCCAGCGTCGAGTCCATGCTATTCAAAACAAGCGAGATCAATGGAAGGCGGCATCGGCGCGGTACTATGAGAGGCACCCCGAGGTGAAGGAGAAGAAACGCTTGCAGGCTGCTGAGAAACGGTGCGGGGACAGTCGGCCTCTCATTTGACTCCTCCCTGATATGCCTGTGTTTAGTGCTGCCAAGAAGCTCGCACGGCGTCGGTGGGATCCCCCCAAAAAGATCAAGTGCGTGTCTATGGTGCTTACTGGCGATATGGCGCATATTCTATTTATTATAGGGTACTTGTCGAGGACGATCTGGATTCCGGCATCACTCAACGGCTGGGGCCACCGCTTCCGCCTCGTCACAGACGAACCCGGTGCGCCCCTCCCATCTCCCGAGGAAATTCAATGCTCACGTCTTCCGCAACAGCGAGGAGCAACAACTGGGAAATTTCAGCGACACGCCAGACATCGATCTCATTCCCGATGCGCTGCATGCCAGGGCCGGCCCTTACACCCACGAGTACGTCGCCAAGACGGGTTTTTCAAAAAATCACCACTGATTGGTTATTCCACAGCGATATATTGCAACTCTGGACTGAAGAAGAGGCAGAGTCGGGTGGCCATGCCGTTGATATTCTATCTCCCCAGTACGTTGTGGAATGCTAATTCATTTTGTTGGTAACTGATTAAACGGGTAAGATTGTGGAATGGCGAGTGGCCGATGCATCCACCCGCATACGCCGATGATGAAACATGGCAGCTGAGTCATTGCTGGATTTGCGGGGAGAAGGATCAGCCATGAGGTGTGTGCATCGCTGATTGCGCAAATGTTCACCCGCGATTGACCGCAATAGGGCTGAAACCCGGGAGCCACCTCCAATTTGGGCCTCGTTGGCCCCAGAATATGAGAGCAGGTGTGTCGCCAGAATGTGAGATGCCCGAAAAATCTGACGAGAACTCGGCAGCGATGACGAGGCAGCATCTGCTGGGACTTTGAAGTAGCTACGCGGTTGTTGTACACTGGAAGAATATCATTGCGACCGAACCGACGTTGCGTGCGACCGGAGAGGCGACCATGTGCCGACGGAGTTTGTTGTGGGACCGACGCTGACGTTAACCGAGGAACCTGCCCTGCCGATAATTGTACGCGATAATTGTACGGGTTGATTACCTTTGGCAATGCTCCCGAGAATACCCCCACGGAAGTAAAAACAGGACCCACTTTTTACGTTCTGTTTTTTTGATGTACGTTACAAGGAATAATTGAATCGAGGTCTCGTTTTTGTGCCAAAAAAAATTATGGGAGCAAAATGGCAAGGAAAGCAACTAGAGATTGGCGGAATGCTTTTACATGGGGCACAGTGACGACGGTACATGCTACTCAGCGCGGGCAATGACCTCAACCATCTTCGCCACCAAACCATCTTGGTGCCTCTGTTTGTACAGGGCGAGCGCCTCCGGCTTGCTAGCCCTGCGACGGTACTGCTGATTGGGGACACCCTTGATCTGAAGATCGGCCTCCTCGCTAATAAGAGAGAACATGAGGGGCGCGGACAGGAAAGGAGAGAACAATACGTACACGGATGTGTAGATGCCAGGCTCGCGTCCGACATACACGACCCACCAGGGTCGACTGCCGTCGCTGGCGGCAGTGTGCTCGGCCTCAACTTGGGCGGGAGTCTTGGCAACGGCCTCGACCCAGACGACTGAACATAACGCAGTCAGCAGACGGCGCCGAAGGCTGTGAGAAATAGACAGTACCTTCGGTGGGGGCAGCAGGGTCGTCGTGGTGAATGTTCAGCCGGTCGAGACGGCGGGCGGTGGCCTCCATGTTGAGGCGGTCAACGAGCACCGGAAGCTGGACTGGGAAAGGGAATTAGACAAGAGATGTGTAGTAGAACAGAGGACGCTAACTCTGCAAAGCCTGGACACTACTGGTCAATCCGGCGGAGCACACAACAAGTTCATTCACAGTCGCTAACACCGCCGCAAGCTCGTCGCGAGCGCTGGGGGCGGTGTTGGCGGCTGTAAAGGTCTGCATAGTCATAGACAGGGTGGGGGTGAACAAATGTGGGGGGATAAGGGCGGGTGGAGATGTCTTCACGGAGCTACGACGCGTTTATAATCCCAGGAACACGCGGTGCAAGAGACAGCAGACCTAAATCGATGGGGGAAGCAGACGAAAAGAGAGCGCGTGGATCCTTTGTCTCGGTCTAGCTCAATGGGGCCGCGATATCGCTTCCTAAACGCCATATGAGCTTCTTGATGAGAATTGGATGAGAAATGCCTGAGAAACGCATGAGCATTTGGATACAGCGGAATAAAGGAAATTGCAAAAAATTTGGGACATGAGATTGAGCGCGAAAGGAAACTTATCCTCGATGAGGCGAAATTTGTGGGCTAAAAGGCGCATATTAGTCGGGTAAAACGCCAAGACAGAAAGAAAGTTATAAGCCACCTATCCTCTGATACATCACCCGTCGAACTCTTCCGAACGCCCTCCTTCCGATCCATCGCACACTTCGACTTTCCCAGCTATGCCCGCCAAAGAATGGGCCACGCCGGCCCAAAAAAGATATCTCATGAGCAAGCTCACTGCCTATATGGCGGCCACCGATATCGCCAACCACAAATCTCTCCACCGTTTCTGGGTCACGCTCAACGAGGGATGGTTCGAGCTCTTTCCTGTGCAGACCACCACCGACCTGGTCGCAATCGGCGACGAGATCGAGAACACGAAGGAGGTAAGTCGGTGTGGCAGTGTTCACTTTGGAAAATATAACTTACGAGCGTTTCACAGCGATTGAAAACTTGGATGCGCTACCGAGCGGCACGTCGCCGCCGTGCTGCGGGCACCGGCCCCTCTTCTGGCGGTGGTGATGGCGGCGGGAGCAGCATCGGTGCAGCGCTGGCCGGCAGCAGCAGCGGCAGCGGGGGTGGCCGAGCCTCCAAGACGCGCTCCCCTCTTCAGCGTCCTGAAAAGGACGAAGGAGATCCGCCCTTACCGCCCCATCGAGGTGTATCAGAAGGTGTACAACCTCAAGATCTCGCAGGAGGTCATGGCGCGGGGGTATGGCTTGCTCAACGAGGAGACGGAGAGCGCGGCAGCAGCGGCGGACGCGTCTGCCTCGTCGTCGGCGGACGTCGTGACTCTGACTGATGAGGAGATCAGGGCGGCCGCAGAGAAGGAGACGGAGGCGATTGAGGCGCGCATCCACAAGAATCGCCAGTTGCGGATGAGTATGCGGCGGAGGGCGGCGATCGAGTTATATGATGCTGAGGACGACGAGGTGAAGGCGGAGATCAAGGCTGAGATGGAAGCGATGAACGCGGAGCGTGCCGCTCGCGCTGGGGGAGACACGGATGAGAGCACGCCAGAGGATTACCAGCAGTAAGTGTTTCTGAAACGTCGGGCTTCAAACATCGCTGATTAATTTATCACAGCGCGATTGACCAACTTCGAGACGTGGCGGAACAAGTTCTCAAGTCGATTGGGGAGGCGACCGGCTGGCATCTCTGCTTGCTTGCGGGCGGGCCCATGCCGAATCGTGCTGGAGCAATCTCCACGAAAACGTAAGTGATGTGATATTGTGGGTGTTGTGGGCGCTTGTTGACTCAATTACCTCTTCTCCTGACAGCATCTCCTACGGAACCACGGCACTCGGCAGCGACTTCCAGGCCTCGCACCCCACCTTCGACGATTCCGTAAAGGCGCATTTCAATAAGTTCCTGAAGCGGGCTTTCCGTAAGTCTATTCATTCTCTGCACGCATGACAATGAACTCACACGTCAATTAGCTCACGAGGTCCGCGATGCGAGAGGGATTGTCGACAACTCACAAGGAATCGCCCGAGCCATCGCGATCGACGACGAAGGTGATGACGAGACCGCAGCGGCGGGGGAGGCGAGCAAGCCCAAGCCTCCAAAACGCATCCGCCACCCCAAGCGTTCTACTGCCGCCCAAGCCCCTGGTCCCGCTGTTCCACCTGCTGTTTTGTTCCCCACGAGCAATGCTGTCGCCGTGCCCACCAACGCTGCCGACTTGTCGGAGCCTGACGCCATTGCCGACTCACCACTGCCGATCCCCGCGGGTTTTGATGAGACGATGGACGCCATCGCCTCAGAATATGGTGCGTCGGCTGATATCCCTTTCGGCTGGGATGGGGCCGGCTTGGATTTGGGAGGGGTCACAGTCCAGCACGCTACCTTCGATGCGGCAGGAGAGGATCTCATTGCGTCGCCTCCCCCGCCCTCGTCTTCGCCCTCTCCTGTGACTGGGGGATCTCGTGCTTCTCTGCCTGCGTCGGATAGGTGGGGTAGCCCGGTGTCGTCGCCGTTGTTCAGACCCAGCGTCCTGCTGCAGGCATTCACCAAGACACCGGTGCCCATGCGGGCGACTCCTTGGGGCTCAACATCGACCTCTGTCGCATCATCAGTGATCGGTGTTCCCAACGCAACGCCTCCTGCTTTGCCGAGCGCAGCTGCTTCCCTCGCGCATACCCCCCCTCTCAGCTCCTGGCTGCCCGCCACAGCACCCAGTTCCTCGCCGTTCGGGAATGCACAGTCCACCAAGTCGCCCGTCAGCGCTGTCCCGCAGCCCGCTGCAGTGTCGACGACCGCCCGCCCCCCGTCGTCGCCGCTGAATGCCACAGTCGTTCCCCTCCCAACGCCGCCGTCCACCTCCACCCGGCCTCCAGTGCCCAGCAGGGCACTGGCGTTCTTCTCTGCCAGCTTGGAAAGGCATTCCCGGCCGCGCCCATCATCTGCTGCTCCTCCGACGCCTCCGACGCCTCCTTCAACCTCCGACAGCTTCTACTCCTTCACAGTCATCTCCGGAGGGGGAAGCTGCTGCGCCTCCTGGGCCACACTACATCGTGTCGCGGCCAATGGCTAACCCGCCCAAGGCCCCAGCTCCAGCCGGATCTCGTCCCCGAGGAAGGCCGCCGGGGAGGGGAAGAGGGAGAGGAGGACGCAAACAGGGAGTCTCTCGCAGCGATGTGGGCGCGCCGGAGTCTGCCCCGCCAGTGGATGAGAACTCCGCCCCGATGTCCGCTGCGGCGCGGGAAGAGTCAGCCAGGATCCATCGCGAGGAGGCTGCGCAGCAGAAAGATAGGGCGGAGTTGCGTGAGCGGGAGAAGGCGATGGAAGAGAAGGAGGTAGCGTCGACAGCTGCAGCGAAGCGCCTTCGCAATCCCTCTGGCGGCGCAGATCTGGTGGTCGTGCAGCGTCCAAAGCGTGCGATGAAGGCGGCGCTGAATCTGGATGGGACGCCCGTGATCAGACCTGTGCAGAGGACTCGGGCAGAGCTGGCGGGAAGCCGGGTCGCAATCGGGGTGGTCGATCCCAACGTCCAGCAGGCGAAGGCGGACGCGGAGCTACTGAAGCGGTTAAATGGGAAGGGGAAGGGGAAGCGCAAGGCCGAGGAAGCACCGGCCCCCAAGACGCGGCCGACCAAGTACGTTTTTTTTTTCTGCTTTGGGATTCAGATTCAGACTGAGTCGTGTCCACAGGAGAGCTCGGACGTAGATGTAGAGTCACCGGATGTGATATCGTGGCCTTCAACGGCACAGAGGTGGTTTCTTTGATGTCTTCAACGGCATCGCCTTCAACGGCCTTTTTTTTACTTCATCTTCCACCCTCAACGGGCGCGATCCTTCTTTTGGTGTTCGTTGCGCCGCCGTCAAGGGCAGCATTGTCTTTACCTGTGCCGCCCTGTCTATTAGTTACTATTTCTCTGTTACTTGTAACTAAAATAAAGTCGTTTCGGGGCACGAGTTCGGCATGGATATTAGATTAGTGCTGGCAAGCTACAATCCTAATCGGGTGGGTACTGCACAGCCTCCAATACCTCGTCGACATAACACGTTTTTCGAGTGGGATGGGGAGCCGGTTTTGTTTAGTGAGTTCAAATGAACGCTTGGCAAGCTAACAGACTCAACGAGATGAAGAAACAGGTAAGTTGGAGTGGGAAAAGCCTGCGGGCAGAGTCAGCGTCTAACCGGCGCTTATGTGTTTAGGGCCGGAGGGGCTTCGGACAAAGGCAAGTGAGTATTTGGATTGATGGATATATATTGCGAGCGAGTATGATATGTAAGTAAAGTCCCAATATACATTAGAAACAGAGTGAGGGATGGAAGAATACACACCTCCAATGACGGGGTTGCAGGCGGAGGGGGGCAGAGGCTGGCTGGCGGGCGGCCGGTGGGATTTTGGTGAGATGGAGTGACGCTGAAGCATTCCGGAACCCGAGAGAGGAACAGTATAAAAGAGTAGGCCCCCCTGGGCTGCCGAGCGAGGGGAGCGGGAGCGGGGAGCGGGGAGCGGGGAGCGGGGAGCGGGGCGGGGAGCGGGCGGGGGGGCAGGCGGGGCGAGGGATCCCATTTGCTGCGATTCCTGGAGAGGAGCAGTATAGCGAAAGAGTAGGGCCCCCTGGTATGGAGCTCCCGAGCAAGGGAGCGGGGGAGCTGGCGGCGGGCGGGCAGCAGGCGGCGGCAGGCGGCGGGCGGCGGGCGGCGGGCGGCGGGCGGCGGGCGCGGGGCGGCGGGCGGCGGGCGGCAGGTGGGCGCGCGCGCGCGCGATGGGCGGACGGGCGATGGGCGGGCGACGGCGAGGGATCCCAATTGATGCAATAAAGGATGCGAAGGAATACATGGAAGGCGCTGGGGTGGAGGGCAGGCGGAAGCTGGGGAAAGGCGGAATGATGCGGAAAGAAGGGCAAAAGGGTTAGGAATCAACATCTGTAAACAAAGCTCGTCCTGCAAACCCGCTGGTTTCAAAACCGCTGACAGAAAGGCGCGGCGCGGTCGCAAGCCACGGCAATCACAGGGTAGGTATCGTATCCATCTGGGCTACGCAATGGTCGCTTCGGACGGGCGGGAGAAATACAAAAATTAGCTACCTTTTGGGGCAGGTGCGGGAGGGGCGCGATAGCACTGCCACGCGCCAGCGGATGGCGGGGAACGGCGAGCGGGCACGCGGGAGCGGGAAACTGCCCCCAAACGGGAGGGTCTTTGGTTTGATGCATCATGGCGCATTTGTGGCGAGAGGTCGAGATACATCACGGCTGATCTCTCAGCGAGAAGACCGTGATGTATCGAACTGCCGTATAGGCCTGGAGCGGAGGACGATTACCTGCTCCAAACAGCCGATTTCCAGGAAAGTAACATTTATTACTGCTATTCTGAAACAGTTTCTGATCATCTTATCGAACACTCGAGCTGTGAAGAAGCTGTTTTCGCTCAGGACGAACCGCATGACGCTGAGTATGATGAAATTCTCGCTCCGCTTGAGGTCCCGCAACCGATGCAGCTAAGTCTCGGCGTCTTATCTGATGTTCTAGTTTCACGGGACGTTTCAGTACTTGATTCTTGCACGGGAGATTTCCTGGAACCGGTTGCGTGCGAGGAAATTTTCAACGAACTCATTTTAGGAGTTTCGACTCGCGTGGAACTCACCTGGGAACACGAAGCTTCTGCCTGTATTGAGGAGAGCGATCTGAACGATATCTTCGAGCTCTATTCCTGTGGAACATCAACGATGAGTGTTTGTCCTCCTCAATCTCTCATCTTTCCCCTCCCTGACCATGCGTCCGAGCATCATTTCGGAATCACAGAGAATGTCGAAGAGCTTGTGGACCCGTCTTTCAGTGCCGAAAATCCAGAGCTGAACGCTACCGAGCTTGATTCTGGTGTTGAAATCTCGACGTTGAGTGTTACTTGTCCAGAATCGGATTTTGTTTCTTCTGACCATGTTTCTGAGCGCTCTTTCAAGGATGCGACTGATCTGGAGGAATTCGTTGAATTCTATTTGGATTTCGTTCACTCTTCTCCTGATTTGGAGTTCGAGCTTGAATTTGTCGAGTTTTATGTGCAGAACAAGTCTGCGCCATCAATACAGCTGAGTTCTATGTCATATGTCCCCGAATTTGTCCCTTCTTCCGAGATTCATCCGGATTCTATCACTGAATGGCTTCTGAACTCAGATTACACTGCGCAGCAAAGTTCCGAGCTCGGCCCGAGTATTCCCTCCACTCACAAGACACAATTCCTGCGCGACCTGGATGAAGTTGACGACGAATCCAAGCTGAGTATTCTCCCTCTCATATCCGATCTCTCACTCGATTCCATGTTCGACTCCGTTACTGATTTATTCATCGACCTTTTTACAAGTCAGGAAACATTCGTCGAACTCAATTCTCTGTTGCCCATATTGCCTGCGCCACACCCAAGCGAAGCTATGATGAGTTTCTTTTGTTACGACGATTCTGACGACGATTTGTGCACCATTTTAGAGTTTTATTTCGAGACAACCGATTACCCCGAGACACCCGAGCATCCGAGCCTATCTGAGTTTACTATTCGAGCTGAGCCCCAGCCTTTCTTTTTGCACAAATCCTACTCAAATTATTGCGTTTCAGAGCTACTTATCAAATCACATGTGGACGTCGAGCCAATGGATGAACCACCGAGTTATCAGGAATCGATTCTCATTTCGGAGCCAAGTTTCTCATATGCTCGTCCTCGTATCAGAGCTGAGTCTTGTTTATCCATACCTATTCCCTCGACCCCATTATTGTTCCACATCCTTGTGTCCATTTATCTCATACTCACCCTCTGTTCCCTGCTTTTGCCCTTTCGATTTGAGTTCAATGCTGACCACAATTTTGAGACTATAGTGCATCATGGTTCGAATCCACATGCCAAACACCAGGGCGCTCACATGGTTCCCGAGCAAGTAACGTGTCCACTCTCGATTCCCAGCTCAATTCTTGCGGAGCGTCACGGTCCAGATAAGCACATCAGCGTCTCATCATTCTTTCTTGCCTGTCCTTCTGCTATTCCCTTCACATTTCTGAATACCTTATTTCAGCAGAATTCCGAGGGCGAAATTCAAAGTATCCCCCTCTGTGGAAGGGTCGCTCGGCTCCCTCGTCGCCTCTCCCCATCACACGGTTTATGCCCGTCATGCAGAAATATCCAACCAGTCGCTAATTATTTTATCTCACTCCTTCCTCGTATCTTTTCAACACTTTACTCTCATACTCACTATTTTCCTCCCTTTATGCTCCTAGATTCATTACACAGCTGCGCGAGTGTCTTTGACCTCATTCCACTGTCAAGCCGATACAATTCCGACTTCAAGATCAATTACTCGACCATGCAGGAATCATCTGTTATTGAGCTATCGGACTTCTCTCCATATCATTTACTTATCTCTCTCTTGCATCACAGACTCTTTATTTATTCTCACTACGTACTGCCAACGCGACGTGCCAGACCCGAGTCGTCGGCCTTCTCGGACTACGCCGGGGATCGAGCCGACAGTGGCATGGGCACCCACTTGTCAATGCTGTGGGGGCAGCATGCTCTCCCTATTCCGTCTTTGCGCAGCTCCTGGATGGTTAGAATGACGGAGGATGCACATTAGCTGAGGATTTCCTCATGGACACTTTATTTAGTTGTTACGATCGGACACTTTATTCCTATCTGTTTGTACAGTTAGGGGATCTCTCCTTCCTTCCTACCACCACAATGCACCCTCTCTTTTGATCATCTTCGCGCCTCTGAACGTTCTCTTTAAGCTGAGTATTCTATTTGATTCTCTCCACATTCTACACTACGCCTAGTCAGATTCATATCCCCGGATCATCGCACATTTGCTCCACCTCTACCCCATCTCTGCCAGCACGACCTAGCCCTCTCTGGTCCACCCAGCGACCGACCTCATCTTCTACACTGTCACCATCCCCAGCACTGGCCTTCTTGCGCTTCCGCGTGGGGACCTTGCCGTTGCCGGCGCTCATCTTCTTGGGCTTCGCGGTGGCGTCTTTCTTCTTGTTGCTCGCGGCCTTGCCTTTCCTGTTCCCTTTCCTCGCTGCCTCCTCCACCGGGGCGAGCAGCTTCTGGTGCACCGTTACCTGGCTTCCCCTCGATGCCTGCTCGCCCCCACTCTCGTCCTCCTCACTCGACTCCTCTCTCAACCCGTTCCCCTTCCTCTTGGCGCTTGAACTCTTTGTCGCCACACGTCTTGATTTCCTCCCTGTTGTCCCTGCTCCCTTCTTCGGCTTCACCTTTGCCTCCCTCTTCTCAACCATGTCCTCAAAGTTCTTGAGGATACGCTCACGCTCTGTGGGGGTGACGACCTTCCACTGGCAAGTCCCCACCTTGAGGGCATTCCGGAGGATCTTAAGGGGGGGGGGGGAGCATGCTCTGCAGTGACATGTGTTTGAATGCGACACCCTGTGGCCAGCCTACGAGCCTGACATTCTTGACCTCCACCATAGGGCTGATATAGTTCTCGTAGTTCATGGCGATCTTCATTCGCCTTGTGACTGCCACTGTAAACAAGCAATCAGAATTACATACAACAAGACTAAGGGCGCTCAATTCTTAGTTCGAATGGGTTCAGTTCGGATTTTTAATAATATTCGGGGCACACGATTGGCTGATTAAATATTTAAAATCCGAACTGAAGAGTTCGAGCTGGGAATTGGGCACCCCTAGTGAGGGAGGAGGTGCGGGATGTACTGAGCCCAGTGAGTATCATGTTGGTGCACTCCTTCTGCATCGCCCACAGTGTGTTACCCCCTTTGGTGCCTGCCGCAAACATGTTAGAACAAACAAAAAAAAGAAACCGAGCCGTTAAAACATAAGATGCACCCTTCTCCCATTTCACTGCCCACAGCTCGGACAGTGTGCTCACGTCCGCCGGCTCCTTCTTTAAGATGTCTCGAAAAAAAAATTCAGCGCACCCCTGGTACTGATGGTGGTGGGGGTGGACGCGTCGTGAAGGTGACCTCGTGAGAACATCGCGAAGCCGACCATGTTCATGTGCTGAGCCATCCCATTTAACTAATTGAGGGGTTGGCGTCAGAATCCCGTTTTTTTTTTAAAAAAAAAAAGAGAGAGAGAGAGGAAGAGCGCACCTCCTCCACCAAGCGGGCCATGGTGCGCTTGATATCTGCATTCGCAGAGGTGTTGTTGGCACGTGTCCCGCAGCACTTGCAGTCGCGCTTCGCCTTGAGGTCAGTGAGCATCTGCACCTCCTCCTCCGTCGTATATCCCTCGAGCAGTGAAACGTCCTTCACAATCACTTTGACCTCGGGCATGGTCAAGCGGCTGCCTTCCTTGCGGTCTACGACATGTCCAGGTGAGTTGACTCCAGAAAAAAAAAGGAAGGCATAATCACAGAAATTTTGGCATTGTAGAGACTGGGTTTGCAGTGCATTTTGTAGGTGGAAGTGGTGAGCATACACCAGCACACATCCTTCACTTTCATGCTGTACTTCTCGGCCAGCTTTTCCGTGCACTCATCGAGCTCCTTGTCGAGCACATCCAGGTCTCCGCCGAGCCGCTTCATTTTCGAGGTGTTGGAGCTAGAGAATACCACAAATACCAGATATCGCGAATATTCGCGAGTATACATTCGCGAATAACAAATACTCATATTCGCGAATGGCTGTGGCTGTGCTATTCGCGCGAATGCGAATATCAGTTTTCAGGAAAATTGATATTCGCGAATATTTGCAGCTGTAATACACAGCCAAAGTTTCAATCAAGCATGGTAAATTTGGGTCTGTTTAACACATCTCCTCTCTGGAACCAGAACATACTTCATTTACACCAACTAGATCTGTAATTCATATGCAAACCAACCACTTTAGAGACATCTTTACTTTGACAACTGCTTGACAGGTTGAACACGGCAAGTGTGATGGTCAATCAAATGGTTGAACATGCAAGACAAGAGCTTGTATGAGTCTTTGACAATGTTTAAACTCACAAGACAGCATAAAAGTGCTCTCAGCAACTCATTGGTGGCTGCTAAACCCCCAAATTCCCAATGTATTTGCTGAGTATTCATATTCATGAATATTCGCGAATATTGCTGACTAAGCAACGAATATTGATGGCAAAGCAACGAATATTTGCCATCAATATTCGTACGAATGCGAATATCAGTTTTGAGGTTTTGGTGAATATTCATATTCGCGAATATATATTCGTGGTATTCTCTAGTTGGAGCCATGCTTCTTGAGAGCGGAAGCGCGAGCATTCTTCCCGCCCAGCCTGCACTTGCGCTTGTTGACAGGAATGCGCAGATGGCCCAGGTTGCGGCTCCGGTGTGTCGAGGTCCCCAGACTGGCCAAATCCTCCCAGTCATTGTCGGTGTCGTTGAGTTCAAGGTCGATGACGCGTCGTAGGGGAGCCGGCATATCACGCTTGGATCCTGAGTATGCGTCATTGTTGTCTGAGGGCATTTTGAGTCCCAGTTGGTAGCCAGACGAGTTGAGATCCAACTGCACATGCACACATCTGGGTTCTCAGTCCTTCCTCGATTTTTGTTTTGTTTTTGGCTCAATGAAACTTGCCTTTTCTCTTGTAAAGCCATAAATTCACCAGGAATATGAGGAAGAGGACGAAGAACATAGGTAATGTATGAGATCAAAAAATAAAATAAAACCAGTGGTCTGCGCATGCCCACTTCGAACGCGCACAAAGCAATAGAGGAACAAAAAAAAACGAAAGACTCACGTGGCGGCGTGGAGAAAAATTCCTCCAGATCCTCAACCTCGAGGACCTGGACACCCTCCCCTTTCCCCATCTCGCGCACAGCCATTACACTTGAGGTCCCAGATAAACGGCATCAGTTTTGAGACTAGAAACAAGAAGTAAGAAAAACTTCCAGGTCTTTATACAGTGTCCACGTACTCTTATTGAACAGTACGGGCGGCTCAGCATGGCGACGTGACTGCGTGCCCGTGCTTGGCGAGCCACCAGCATGAAGGTGGGTCACAGCCAGTCTGGAGGAGGGCGGGTGCTGGGGGAGAGAGTGAAGTGAAGGTGTGGCACGGGACGCACTCGAACCCACGGATGCCGACAGGCTCAACACCGAGGAGATCGAGCCCACACTCATCCCAGTGGAGGGACGGGGAGGTGTTGGGTCCGGGCGCGCGCGGCGAAACCGAGTGCGCACTGGCAGATGTTCTGAGTTTGCGTGACGATGGCGAGCTCGCAGGTGATGGGCGCTTGCACGCGCAGCTCAGTGGCGAGACCTCACTGTCTTCCTGGAAGAGCAGTGTCTTGGCCTCTCCACCTCGTCTTTCACGGGCGTCTCGCGCTTGACCGAGAGGCGCACCTCGTGCTTGACCAAGGCATGCGACTCGCGCTTGACCGAGGTGCGCACCGCATTGACCGAGGCTGAACACGACGCAGAATGTGCGGGGGTCAAAAACGGCGGAGGTGAGCCGTCCTCTTCCGAGCCTTTGTCATTGTGGGGGTGATTCTTGCGACAGTTTGCCGCTCAGTAAGCCTCTGCCTCCGCATGTGTGCGGAAGGTGAAAACTGGGGCACCCGAGACGTCAGCCTGATGCTCAGTGTCCGTCCCGAGCTGCGAGGTGGGTGCCAGAATGAAACAGAAAAAAAAAACACGCACCATTTTGTAAACAGCCCAGCATGGAGAACAAGGAACCATGACTTGCGCGCATTGCCATTGTGCTCACGGTCCGTCGTGTAGTTTATGTGGTTGGGGTAGAAGGGAGCCGGGCAGGTCCAGGCCATGAAGATGAGATGGTTGTGGTGAAGGACAAAGAAAGGTGTCACACTTTGGTTTGGGCCGTTTGGGCCGAATCGGGACAGAAGCCACCGATGCTGGATTTTTCTCTCATGGCCTCAAATTTCTGTAGCTGTAGACCAAGAAACCTGTATAGCATTCAAAAAACCTACCATATGTACTTTGAAAATTCTGTAGCTTCACTCTTTTTTTGTGTTTTTTTTTTTTTCTTTTTTTTCTTCACCATCTTTCTCTTTATGCGCCTCGGGTGCGTTCACCATGTCCTTGCGGTCCTGCCGCAAAATCCCTGGTAGTTCGTCTACACCGAGTAGCCACTGGTAGGCGAGGTAGTAGTTGTGGAAGGCACTCACACTGAATTCAGCGAGAAATTTCCTGTAAAAAAATCAATCCTGCCTCCAAAACTCAGTGAAAATGAGAGCACCTCTTGCATAGCCTGTAGGAGATAGTACCGACATCTAAGTTTGAGAAATGAAAAGGGCCAGTGAGAAGACTTACGCCTCTCAATACTCAGCATCTCTGCTTTGACGCTGCTTTCGTTCCAGCCTCCTTTTCAACGGTTTGGCCCCCTCACGTAGCCTGCAAGCATTGAGTACCAGGACATTAAACATTATCTCTGAAAGTATGTACCCACCCATCCTCTTGTGGGCCTTCTCTCATGTTGCTTCGAGGTTTCTGGCAAACGATGAGCTCGCGCCAATTTAGAGCCGACGCAAAATACTTTTCGCGGTACTTGTGTTGAGCCTCGGCATGCTTGCAGTGCTTGTCCTCATTGGTAAGGGCCGGTTTGTCAAGTTTGCAAGATGTGGTTGAGGACGACATTGGAAGAAGAAGGAAAGAAGTGTGTTTACCTAGGTAAATATAGGTCCAAGTACGGCCCAACTAGCGTGTTCGTGATCAGGTTTGTCTTTTCATTTATTCAATTTCATCAAGCTATGTGGGACACACAAAATAAATACAGACTGTTTTAACTAGGTCTACACTACCTCTGGAAAAAACCCCAGTTCAATATGCCTGGCATGGATGTTAAAAGAAAATGTTTTTCAAAGCCATCAAAGGCGCGTTCATGATATCGGCTTTATCGGCCGGGCCCAATCCCAGCCCGTTCTCCCTCGACTTCAAGCTCACAAAAGTCCCAGAAAAATGGATAAATGGAATAAATATCCGAAGAGCAGCGTTACATAGTGAACTACAGCTACCCGTGGTTTATAGCTCGTCAACAACAGAGAACATCTTCATGTCCTCCTCTCTGCTGGCCGACATCTCAGTATCTACCACTTTAAATACCAATTACCTGCAGTGGAACAGGTCCACATCCAATATACCAAGATCCGGCAAAGAGTCAGCCCCAACGGGCATGTGTTCAGCTCGAGAAGACATCCTAGAGGTACGCTGAGTATCTTTTTCGAAGAGACATACAGCAGGCAGGACACGAAATCACACCTGCAGTCAATTTGAGAACACTGGAAAACCGAAATTACCATCCCACACGCTAGAGAATGTCCTAGGGGCCCAGTGAGTATTTTATTTTCGGGTATCCAGCCAAGAACTGAAGACGTTCTGTTTCGCACACTGGGGTATGCTTTGTGGGGGAGATGATGATACAGAAGTGGCCGGGGTACTGAGATAAAAATGCAAGGGGCACAAGACGAGATGAAAAGCATCGTAAAGCTGCCACAGGACCCACGAGCGGTTGGCGTATTCAGAAGCAGAAACACAGAAGGAACAAGGCTTGAGAAGCGGGAGGTTCGGGTGGGGATAGTGTTGGTGTATGGAGAGACACATTGCAACTATTGGAGCAGCTTTGAGCCATGAAGAGCGCTGAGAAAGCTGATGGCAGTTGACTGTAAGTCCCAAGTGTAGCCTGTGTATCACAAAATCAAGAGATGACCCGAGGTGTTTGGTACAATGGCCCTGTGTTGGCGGGAACATGTAATTCAACAAAGGACGATGAATGCCACCCACCTGTGCACAAAAGAAATATTGAGCGGTGGCGTACAATGGGGATCAAATGTCAAAAGCGGCAGTGCAAATGATCACGTGTATACTCACCCTCCAGAGGAGACCACAGTCACACGATGGAACACAATTCTACGCCCGGGGGTTTAGTCACGTGTAGCGCATCAAAAACTGGCCACTCCTGGCCAGTTCTTAACGCATCCCAAACTTCAAATCCGGTGTGTCTCTCAGCTGACCCCACTACTACCAATACAATCCAACATCAAGGTTCAGAAAAAACGCGTTGAAATGTGTAATACAATGATTTTCACACAATCCTCTTGGGATGAAGCACAGTACAAATCGTCTGACTTCAGCTGAACACTGTAGTATGTAGGCCGAAAAAAAATGTATTTGTTCTATAGCATGCACAGTGATTATTTGTCTTCATCTTTTCTGCCTACCTCCGAGGCTCGGGATGATCGGGGATGATCGGGGCTCGCTTGATCTCGATCACATACGCTCACCCGTGCCATGTTACTGATGTGACTGGACTGTAGCTTTACTTCACGCATGAATCGACACACGACAACTGTGCAGTCGGGGAGCGCGGGCTCCAAGAGACTCAAAATATTCAGCACGGACCGCAAGACAGCCAGCCACCCACGTCCACGCCTTCAAGAGAAAACACTGGGCCCCCGTGCAATTGCAGAATACAGACGCCACGGGCAGGAAGATGCAAGAATTTGTTTGGAGAGTATGTTTTTCTTTTCTTTCTGAACTTAGCTCTGGGGCTGATTTCTCTAGACATGGAAACTGGCCAATGCGACGCCGTCATGAACCTTCAAGGTTTGGCTGAAGACCCTGACTTCGACGCTGGTGCAACCCATTTCGACATGGAAGGAGTCCTCGACGGCTCGGAGTGTATCGACATCAGCCACGCTGGGGGCGAAATGGGCTCATGGGAGGACAATATCGAGGAGGGTAGCGATGAGGAAGGGCCTGAGGTGAAGAGAAGGTAGGTCTCTTGTTTTCGTATTGCTGCTTCAATATTTTTCCTCAAATACCAAATAATTTATTAGCTTAACTTAAGTTCGGACCGAATGTATCCCCCACTGCACTCATCAGTTCCACAGAACTTAAGTTCATTTACAATACCCTAGCATATTATCCACCTGTATTCTACATAGAATCTCTGAGCTTAAGTTTGGGTTCTGGTCTTAAGTTCATTCAAGACTTAAGACTTCAAGGAACTGAAGATCATATAGCAGTGTAAAAAATTCATGATCTTCAGTTCCTTGAAGTCTTAAGTCAGTCGCAAACGAGGTACTTAAGTCCTGCCGAACTGAAGTCTATGCCGCAAGTCAAGTGTGATTGCGACTCAAATTCTCCCAGTGCACTGAAGGTTTGCGCTGGACTTGAGTTCACCTAATTTTGCACCAGAATTCAGTGAACAGTAGATTAATCCGAGGCGCTAGAGTAAAACTGATTGGTCCAAGCCTACAATGAAATCCCCCGAAAGAATGAAGCTCGCGGCACACAATAAATTCCACCAGCGAGAATGAAGCTCAGTCTGGGCATGGCGTGCGACAATACAGAACAGAACTCACCAGTAGATTGAATGCCACATGCCACACCATAGTGCCACTGGTCCGCCGCCGGCCTGACAGGATTCAACATTGAACTTTGTCTTAAGTCCCGATATCGGGAAGCCGACGCGAAGTCAAGCAAAGAGCGAACATGTAGGGGGATTTTGGATAGAGGATGATGAAGGGCCAGTGGCACCCCGACATGAGGGAAGACGGTAAGACGGAAGTGCAAAAGTGGTGGCTCATTTGTCTCTGTTTGCACATGCCAACCTTTTTGACAGTCTTGCCACCGTGACTTGTAACGACACCACCTCTTTTCCTCTCCACCATGTACCACTCTCCCTCGAACCTTGTAACATTCAGCACATCTACACCACCACTAGGACGCTCAAGGCGGCATGGCGCTGATGATGCGCGCAGCATGCCATCTGTGCAACTCTATCAAGTCCGCATCACTGTCGATGTCCGATGGAATCCAGTCGGCCACTGGGATGTGCTTCAACCCGATGTAAGTTCATCTTTCAATTGATTCGTGGGTCTGATTTGCCTTCTGACACCAGCTCATCTCGACATTGTACGATTACAGCGACGCGGCCCTCACGCAGGTGTACTAGCAGCACTGCAATGAGTACACGAAGCTTGGTCATTAGCTTGACGGTGCTCCGAGTCTACTCGTTGTGCGACAACGGCGTCGCAGGCCACTGCAGCCTCTACCTCAGCCCCATGTCAGTCACCTTTCAGTTTCGATTAGCTCGTGGATCTGATCAGTGTTTGCCCAGGTTCCCCGGCAGGTGCGTGTACGTGACAAGTGCCAGCGTGATGAAAGGTGTGCTGCACTCTCGCATCCGTTGCGCCCTGATAATTCCCCGCAGTCTTCACTGCATCCTCCTTCGCGCACAACCCGCTGTACAGCAAGCACAGTACGGCATCGCCGGGCACGAGCTCTCTAATCTCTCGGTGAATGATGCGAGCTACAGTGCACCCTCCTTCTCTTTCATTGCTGTGTGTGCTGATGTACTATGTGTATGGAACAAAGCCATTGGCACCGGTTGTGGGTGCCATACCCACGTGTGTGTTGGTAGAACTTCAGTTGTTTCATAGAGCTTCAGTTGTGCAGGACTCAAGTGTATTCTAAGAACTTAAGTATATTTTCAGAACTTGAGTCACGTACGAGACTTCAGTTGTGCACGGGACTTGAGTTGTGGGAGAGTGGAACTCAAACACACCGGACTTAAGTTCGTGAGTAGGGAACAACGGGTACAGGGGCATTATGTTGGGGTGCAGGAGACTCAGAAGAACTTAAGTTCCGTGGAACTGATGAGTGCGGAGGGGGATGAATTCGGTCCGAACTTAAGTTACGCTGCTCTGATTTCATCAAATACTGGGTGCTGATTTTATTTCTCGACTCTATCTAGAAAGGCAGAGGATTCGAGGACTCAAAGAGACTGCACCGAGATTAGAAACCTCGCATTCCAAGGCCAGATGCCTGCAATGGTCACCGCTGACATCCACTACTGGGAGGAGATTCCGGCTCGCCCGCGAGACACGCCGCAACCAGGGCCGCCAACGGTTGAGGAGGTGTATGAGATAATCGTGGTGGATATGTTCGGTGCGTGGTTTTTCTTTTTTCTTTTTCTTTTCGTGTTTGCAACAGCGTATTGATTTATGGCAGACACATTCGAGGTTGACGTGAAGCTGGACCCCTGCGGCGACGGCATCGCTCCAGCCTTGATCCTCGAAGGCTTGGTGCCCTGTACACCATACAAGCCCGATGTCGCGATCACCGTGCGCATGCTCGAGGCGTTCCGTGTTCTGCATGCACGCGCTCCTCAGCTCACCATTCAGCCATACGTCAAGTCTCTCTGTGATCTTCACGGGGTGCGTTCAATATTTATTGATTTATTCTAAAGCTGGGCTAATTCTTTTTCAGGTGCCGTTTAAGCCATATCTCTCCCAGTAATTTTCTATCACCTATGATGTGTACCTCGCCATTCGGCGTCAAATGGACGAGCACATCATGAACGCGCTGGGCCATGATTCGAAGTGGTGCTTGAAGCACGCGTGCCCGGCATGCATGTACAAGCTCGAGGGTGAAGACCAGCTCATCTTCAACATGCTGACCACGATGAATGGCAACGACTCGTTGAAGAGAGTCCTCCGGCGCCTGCTCTCAGATGGCGAGGGCGATGGAGATCCCACGCTCGGGAGGTCGAAGGAACATGTCCACAATCGCGATGCAGGTGATGGGTACTACCTCTCACGTGATCGTGTAGACGCGTGGGCGAAGACGCACCTCGCAGAGATCCTGCCCATGGAGGCGCATTCAGTGCGTGTTTTCCATGGTGCTTTTTGAATTTCTACTTACTATTGATCAGGGCGAGGATAAGCCCTGCGCAGACCGCTGGAAGAATATGGTCAACAACATCACATCGAAGATGTGGGGCATCTTCAACGAAACGGGTGTCTTCCTGGCGCTCTTCTGCCACGGTTTTGTACTGGTCATCGCCGACATGATCAGAAGCGGCGAGCTGTGAGTGGGGTGCTCATTCATAAATTATCTAGCTAATGTTTTTGTTTACAGCGCGAAGTACCCACTCGCAGTCGTCCAGGAGCTACTTGATGTCTTTGGCATGAAGCTCGGTGCCGGGTACAACATCGGGTGCCACTTCGACGCGACAGTGCGCTACAGCCAGCTGGGCGATCAGGCAAGGGCCAACAAACTCAAATGCCTCGTGGGGTTGTTCCACAGGCACGCACACAATCGCCTCTGCCAGCTCAGTTTTCTGGCCACATACGTCGAAGGGATGGGCCTCGAGGACCTTGAGGGCTGCAAGCGGTACTTCTTGCACTCAAACGCCCTCGCCAAATCTTGCCACTATGCCAGCAGATTCCACCGGCAGCAAGAAATCACGACGTACACAAAGCACTTCGACAGCTTCGATACATACGCCAACCTCAGTACATGCACCCCCATTTCATTCACGCTGTACTAACTACTTGTCTAGGTAAATTCCTTTGCACAAACTACCGGCAGGCCCTAACCATCCTCAAGACGGAGCCCGCCCTGCAGGACTGGATGCGCCAGGAGCACGTCGAGAGCTTCGACAAGTTCCACCAGTGGCTGCTGGAGGAGAAGGAGTATGTTGTCGGCCTCAAGCACATGGCCAAGACAAACATCGAGACACTCGAGATGGAGTACGTGCAAAAGTTTGTCAACCTGAGCACGAGCGAGTAAGTCTTCTTCATTTCTTAATATTATATGGAAAGAAGGAACTAACACGTTGCCAGGGCAAAATACACCGTCGTCCAGGAGCAGGCAAGGTGTGCAAGGGCCGACGATGCAGCATACACGCCCAGTGTCTCGAAGGTGGAGGTGGCGAGGCAACATGCGAAGGAGAAGGTCGAGAGTGTCCATGCTCTTGAGGTACAGCTCAACATCGCTGAGCGTTGGACAGTGGCATCGCCAAAGTGGGTTTCAACGGTGGTGGAGATCAAGAAGAGGGAGTACCAGCTCGTGCTCGATGCACTCGAGCTGCTCATCGTGGAGAGCATTTTTGAGCTAACCAAGATGAACCAGTCTGAGACAGGTGCGTCTTCCATCTACTAATATTTTCATCTATTCTAAGTTTTTATATAGGGTACAAGATGCGCAAGCACATCACCAAGGCCCTTCAAGCAAGATCAAAGGCTGTGAAGCACACCATCGACAATTACAATGCCGCCACCAGCTTGCTGGACCCACCAATGCCCCATCTCACCTGGGAGCAAGTCGTTGAGTATGTGTTCCTCGTGGACTTTGACATCCTACGGGACACGCACACTGAGGTCCAGTCCCGTTCGTGGACGTGCCCTGCCTACCGGCTGGCAATGGACTGCTACTTCAAGATCAAACGACTCAGTGTCGAGATCCCCCGCGTGGTGACATGGATCTGCGACAGGTACAAGGTGCTCTGCAGGACGGAGCAGGAGCTGGAGGTTGAAGCGGGCAAGACGGAGGAGCAGGTGGAGGCAGATCGGGGGCTGGCGCTACAGGTGCGCAGGTACTGAGAGCAGCGCAGCCGCTTTGACGACGACCACATGCACCGGTTCTGGGCATTGGCCAAGGAGCCGGGCTTCACTGGGTCACTGGTGCCAGGGAAGGCACTGGAGGTATCGGCTGCACAGAGGGAGGCACACAAGGCGGAGAGGGTTGTGCATGCAGCAGCGATGTGTAATGAGAGGGAGGGCGAGGAGATGCAGGTGGACAACTCCGATGAGGAGGGGGGGTGGGTGTTTGTGTGGCCAAGTGCGCGCTCGGCGAGGGTGCGCAGGGCGATGCAGGTGGTGAGTTCGGACGATGAAATGCTTGCTCGGTGTCTACAACAGCAGTACTGGTTTAATCAAGACCCAACGAGCAGAATGCGAGTTGCTTGTTTAAGGCAAAAACGCAACTACTAACCAAATCCTAACTACTTTCCCCTTGAATGGTTTAGACTGTGCCGCCGAGTACGGGTCTTTTGAACGCTTTAAGAAGGTTCAAGGAGCACAGATAATCCAACAGAGGTTGCGAGGAACAAGCCTGTTTTAAGAGGTCTAGTTCGAGGTGCAAGGTTTGATTTAGAGTATTAGACCTCTTTGAGCAATGCCAAACGAGTGCCTAAGCCAACAAATCGAGTTTAAAAGCTTTAGAAGCTTGAGCCAACAATCCCAATCCTAACAAGGTGCCGTGTTCTCCAAATCCCAAATAATAAGCCTTCCAAGGCTACTGTAGTGCGGTGCCGTGTTCTCAATCCTAATAAGCTCTCTCTAGCTTCTTAACCGTTCCCAATCCCAAGATCCCGAGCCAACAATTGATATTGAGTTACTTGCGCAGATGAAACAAAACTTCCTAACGAAGTCAGTCCTGGGTGACAAGTCCCGAATCTCCGTCGTTTATCAAGCAATACCCAGTAAAGGCTACTGCTCTTAGTGACAGAAAGTTCAGGCCTATCCATGCCAAAACCTCCTCCTTATATGCTGTACAATTACGCTTACAATACGGTGATTAGTCTACTTGCTGGTATATGAGTAAGGTGTCCATAGTTAATCACGTGTGGGTAAATATATAGGATCCTCGTGTGTCGACCCCTTAATGCTTGAGTGTGTCCAGTGTGACTGCTCCCTGTTCAATTGTGTAGACAGTCCCATCTTCTATCCTCTTGTCCCCCATTCAGGACCTTCAGTTTTAGGTAGACATAGGTACTGGCTTTGAGCCAGTACCTTAATCAGCCCAAACCGCCAAGTGGTTGTGGAGATATGTGAGTTACCGTCCTAGCCTGGTTCAAGTAACCAAATCAGGATGACAACAATGATCAGATAGTTGATAGGCGAAGTTCAACCACAGCCGGGGTAACCGGTTACTGTTAAACCCGAATCACCTGACCCATCGTGCAAGGCTCCCTCTGTAAATCAAGCACAACAAAGCACTCAAACACCTAATCAAGACCCCACAGTGGTGCCCCAGATCATCAGAGAGGATGATTAATATTGCCCATGTTGTTTGTGGGCCCCGCGATGCCTTGATTAAGCAGCGATGCTTAATCTTGGCAATTAAACCCTTAATCATGGATGTCAACCAGTATGAACTTTCCAGTTGATGCATCCCAGGCGGACTTGATTAAGGCCCTCATGCAGGATAAAGCCCTGATTAGCCATATAGGACTTATGCTAATCCTTTGGAGCAGCGCGCTACGTGATTAAGGTAGAAATCAGCAAATTCCTTGCTATTTCACCCATGGTCCGTTGCACGGCTTATCAACGAGGAGGAGGAGGAGGAGGAGCAGGAGGAGCAGGTTTTCTCTCATACCATGTCGAGCTGGCGTAGGGGTGCAGATGAGGAGATGCAGGAGGGGTGGTCGGATGAAGAGGGTGATGAGGAGCTGGAGTCGGCACTGTCAGCAAAGCTGTACACACTCTCCATGCTTGCGGCTGACGACGTGTGGGGTGCAGGAGGGGGACAATGAGTGCTAGTTTAGCCCCCCATTTTTTATCTTATTTTCACTGTATTTTATTTGCGTTTTATCGGTATTTCTTTGAGTGATTTCCTTTTTGGGAAGGGGCGTGCACACCGCCAACGGCGGTGATGCGTAGGTTACTTAAGGACAAGCCTGAAATGCTTCAAGTCTGCTGCAGCATATTTGCAGCATGCTTGCAGCATGATCTGCAGCATGTTTGCAGTGTTTCTGTAGCATATTCTGCAGCATGCGAGGATCCGGATTATCCCCTCTAACTGGAGGGGATAATTGGGATTAGTAGGTGATCCTGAGTGGCGCCCCACTTCACATACACGCTTGTGATGGCCTTCATCTGCCCCCGGAATCCATGGACATCCCGCAGAACTTTATCCTTCCAGTTGCGTCTATCTGTTGTGAGGTCTCCGAGCGTGCTACGCACTGCTTGTCACCTCATGGCCCTTGCGAACCATCTGTACGACTGATGGGACGAGCTCGGATGTACGCGACGGACCTTCCTAAACGGGATTCTATGTTACTGGAAGCAGCTTCCGAGCGAGACCAACGCTCTCCCCACATCCGCATCGTCTCCCCCACCATTCGAGCTCGCTCCTGCACCATCGTCACACGGATGCAACCTGTACCCCAAGATCCGGGACTCTCAATGCCTTCCTACGATGCGACCCTCCGCATACGCACCTCCAGTGAACAGCGGTCTCCCCATACCACACAGATTGTGTTCGTCACTACTTGGCGTCCAGTAACAGGATACGACCGGTCCCCTCCTGTGGCGCGTGGGACCTCCACTCTTTTCCGTTCCCGGACGATCCCTCGCGCCGGACAGACCTACCACGTGCCTGACACCGACCCATCGGACGAGGCAGAGGATATCCTGACACAGCCCATCCCCCACTTCACATGACACATTGACTAGCCAAGGGGAGACCATCTGTCTCTCCCCTTCCTGAGCACTCGAGCACCCACCGACGCAACTACCAGGCCGTGCCTGGAGCTCCAGATGTATTCCAAGGTCGTTTGGCCTCACTGTGCCTCGCGCGCAGCCAGAGATGATCGGTCTCCTCAGCAGAGGCACCTGTTCTCCTGCCATATATGCACCCCGAAACACCTCATGACGTCCCCTGCCCCCTGGAAACACCTGTGACCCACATGGCACCTCTGGAAACGTGGGAAGTCGTCGAGGAGGTATAAAAGGGAGCGCATTTAGTAGGAGTAGGGAGTACCTTCCAGCCTGCAGAAGTAGCTTTCGGGGTGTTCTCCCACTTTCTGTACCGTTCTCAGCTCAATCTAAAGGGGTACTCCCAGCCTTCCCCGACCTCGTACCTCTCGTGCACCCTCCTCCTCGCCCACTGCCAGAGGCAGGCCACACATCTTACATTCGCTCGTTCCTCGGCGTCTCACCTCTCACACCTCCATCAGCCGGGTCCCTCCTCACCGGACCCGGTGTCACAATCCCAGGCTTCCTCAATTAGGATCACCGTTCTCACGAGCTTCGCTCTGTAGAAAACAGGCCCAAAGAGAAGCCATCACATACAAATCGCTGTCTGTAGCCAACGAGACCAACCGTCTCACCGTCGACCGAACGACGTCGGTGTCATCGTCTGTGCGATGCACATTGCATCTCCAGTGCTGGTTCTAAGGGGAAGAGCGTACGAAGGAAAGCAGACAGGGCAACACATTTAGGGTTCCAGTACTCTCGTACGGGGAACCAGGTCTAGGGATTTACATCTTCTCTACCGATTTCACTGACAGCAGGTCCGCCACACACGTCCCCACCTAGGAGACGAACGGTCTCCACAAATAATTGTTCTCACACACACACACCACACACACCCACCGCTCATACAAGGCCGATTCGCGCACCGACCTTCCGCTCTATCATTCGACTGTACCTTCCCCTCTAGAGGACGAACGTAGTCGAATTTGAATCATATATCTTTCGATACCGACACCGCGGTCCTTATCACACCGTCTGCCTGCAATGGCAGTCAGTATATTTTTTAGTGCCAAATATTCTGAATATTTGAGATATGCACTTGGCCCAATTCATGCTTGCCCGTACCTCCTCCTCAAACTCCCCTCCCACATTGCGAATGTCGAATTGGATGTCACCTCGAAGGACATCGTCAATATCCATCGCCTGATCCTGCAGTGCTTCCTCATCCTGCCGATGATCTGCTTCGTGATTCCCAAAATGCACATCAAGGGCCATGGCCCAGGGTGTGGTGCCCTGTTTTCGCTGAACCTGAAGCCGGGGAGTGGGCAGACCGACAGCGAGGGCATCGAGCACCCCTGGTCTAATATCAGAGGAATCGCTGCCAGCACAAGGATAATGGGGCCCGGTGTGCTCCACAACACGATCAATGATCATTGGAGCTATTGGAACTGGCAGAAGCTGGTATCACTAGGTATGTATCGTGGTCCGTGTGAACGAAGGGAAAACTGACCTCATTTGCAGCGAGTATGTTGTGCAAACGTCTTGATAACGCGCAGGAGCAGGAGGTCATTCAACAGGAAGCACTGGATTCTTTTTTGGACCAGCAGCAAGACCGCATCGAGCAGTGGAAAGCGATGGTGCACAACTTTGAAAAAGATTCAAGCAAGAAGAATCCCTACGAGATGGTGGTTGTCGGTACGACCAAGGAGTACATTAGGAGGCGGGGATCTAACACGAGTTGTTTGTAGGCTTGACCGAGGCGCAGGTGTGTCTGCAGTTCCAGCAGGAGGAATAGGCTGTGGTGCGCAAGGGGATTCCAGCAAAGCACCGCGTAATCCCAAGTTAGTTCATGGCCGAGTGTCTGGATGTGGAGGAAGAGCAGTACATTGTCGATTGATTCATTGTGCAAGAGGGTGTTGATCACCGAATAGGTGTGAAGTGCGGGTGAAGGCAGAGCTCAAGAAGTCAAAGACAACGGCACAGCAGATCGACATGGCCGCGCTGCGGACCAAGCTGCTAAGGCGCCTCGACCGCCTCCAAAAGCTGCAGGGGACTTACTGCCCTGGAGCTATCGTGGTGTTGGAGAAGCGCAAGGCCCGGGAGGACGAGCAGCCTGAAAATGAGCCGCTGTTTCTCCCTTCTGCTCTTTCAGAGGCCGAATGCGCGGACGGCGGCTGCGTTAACGGGCTGCTGGAAATGGACCTGGTGATGAGGGATGCGCAATGTCGGAGCACGTTGGTGAAGCTGCACAACCAGCTCGTCATCAAGGGCCAATTTCTCAATTACAAGGCTCTCCATGCCCGCCACCAGGGCGCCACCACACGCACGTGTTCCATCATCAATCGTAACGAGTTGAAGATCCGACTTCATTCAGAAAAATATCAAGTTGCTTGGAATGCACTTTGGGTGAACGCGGGACAGGACGAACAGCTGGTGGGGTGGAAGAAGCTGAGAAAGGAGGACATAATATGTATGGAGGATGCAGAGGATTTGGCAGCAAAGGAGGCGAAGCATCGGAAAGCGAAGGCGAGGCGGAAGCGGAAGTATGATGAGCTCATCGCTCACGCAGTGGAGGTGCCGGCGTGGCTCAATGTGGAGGAGGAGGAGGGGGATGGGGATGGGGATGGTGACGATGCAGAAGGGAGGGTGGGGGAGAGCCGGAGAGAGGTATCATGGATATGGATGGGGGCGGGAATGACAGGGACAGACACCGAGCTTGAGGATGGTGAGTTATAAAGCTATATGTGATACTGGCTCTAACTTTTCTCAAAAGCACTGCATATTGAATGGGTGAAGGCCTATGCTCGGGCTCGAAGATGGAAAGAAGAAGTGCGGCTATTGACAGAGGAGTTTCGGCGGCTGCCGATTTCGCCAGGAAGTAGATTGCATGGGGCGGTCGGGTCAGGTCCCCACGACCGGACCCGACCGGAGCCAGAGGCTGTGCTTCCACGTGACCGGCCCGAGGACGCCGTCCCGCATCAGCGTGCTAATTGTCGCGCTAATTGTCTTTGCTCGAGCCTCCAGGGCTCAATTGTGTTACTATCATATATAATGAATCCAATAATTGCTCTCCGTCTCACTCACCCATGGACTTCCAGAAAATCTGTTTTTCCCTTCGGAGCTGTCCCGACGTAGCTCTTGCTTTCACTCATGCTGATGTCGTGAAATACATCGAGCTCGTTGCTCTTCTCAAGCCAACTCCAGCACTGGCTTATCTTCGTCCGTCTCATCAACCATCGCACCCGCCCCCTACTTTGCCGGCTAATGTCCACGAGTTCCTCAGGGCATGCTTTGACGTCGCCGATGAAACTGCCAAGCTGGCTTGGGCAATTTTCGGCGATCTTGCTTGGTCTTTTGAGCCAGCTCCAGAAGAACTGAAAGCCAACCGTATAAAGCATGTGAGGCTTTTCTTGCAATACGGCCTTGAGCATCGAATTGGTATGTAAAGTTTTTTATACACATAGTATTTATCTTGACTATTGTTCAGGAGTTTATTCAATGGCCCCGCTGACTCGAGTGTGTCTCGACTTCGAATGTCGCCAGTCCCTTCACTCTGATCCCTCTCTCTTGAGGGACAGAGAACTCGGCGAAGCAAAGGACCATCGAATCACGATATTCACTCTTGAATTGGGTGCGATGCCAGGGTATTCGACCTCACTCTACTGTCGAAGTAAGTTCAATTTCATTAACGAAACAGGCTGCGGTCTCATCCCATTGATATTAGACTGCTATACGCGCTATTACCCAAATTATTGTGTGCGTGAGAAAGCGACAACGAACTTACTATTTGCAACCCGACATCCCAGAATTCATCCAGACTGCGGAGCACTTTTACACCGGTGCCGATCTTTGCGAGCTTTTTACCAATATGATGGTTACAGCTTGGTGAGTTTTTACATTGGAATTGCATCGTCTTAAGTCTGACGTTGCGGAGGACGTCGGCAACCAACTGTGCACGCATATACAATACCAGTATCTCCAAAGATGCTCTCCAACCTCTTTTGCCAACCGATTGGCTTAGCTTCGAGATGAACATTGATGATGTTTTCAATTCATTCTTTCTCAATGCTCTACTTTTGGATCATAACGAGCATCAGGAGCTTTTGGAATTGCAGCATGACGCTCCATCACAGGCTGAGCGCCTTCGCCCTGCACTCGAAGCCAGGAACTTTCGCATGGCTGGTCCCGGGCAGCAAAAATGGAGCCACATTTGCAGTCTCTGCTGTTACATGTACGAAGACGGTGACCGTTGGTGTGAGTATATTTATTTCTGCCCTCAATTCATATATCTAAGATCTGATTCCTACAGTCTACCTGCGTTCCTGTGTCACAGATGGCCTCATGATGGGTCACTATTGTTGCGTTGTTTTGGATTGCCAGAACCGGCTTCGTTCAGTCAAAGACTTGTTTTGTATCGAACACCAAACACTCAAATACCAGTGTTCTATAACGACATGCAGCGCCGTCATCGAACCAGGCTTTCGCACTTGCCAACTCCGCGAGCACCGCGACATGGAGTTATACCATTATCAACGGGGCAAGGCCATGTTTCAGCTTCGCGACCGTTTGCAGCGAGCCAAAGGGTTTACCCCTTCCAATTCTTTTCCTGCCTCCCAACCCGATACTCCGAACGCGGCTTCGTCTCGACTCCCTCAACTTCAAATGGAGACTGAAGCGACTGGTGCAGATCTCCTACCAATTGGTGCTCGTTCGGCAGACAATGACAGTGACGATGAAGAAATCGAATACGTCTGCGAGGGCAAATCTACCCAAGGAAACCGAGTGCTGAGGGCTCGTTTCGGACGGCGACAGACACACAATGAACGGTTATGTGTTTTTTCGTGCGGGGTTGTTGCTGGCCGCGCCACACTCTTTGGCTCTGAAGCGCCAAATGGTGTTCGGGTAAGACAGCTCAAACTTTACCTTCTTTTGCGAGGTTAATACATGTTCAACAGGAGTTCTGGATGAAGCTCTTTCCGACGAAGGCGTCCCTTCCCGGGGTGCTTTGGCATGACAACAACTGCAGCATTGTAAAAATGCTCCGTAACGACACGGATGACTATCTGCGAACATATTTCGACAATGTAGCACTTCCAGTTGATGTCTTCCACTTCAAATCCAAGCACAAAGAGGGCGACATCGACTGCGGTGCCAACTGCAACCCGTATATTTGGCTGGAGCTTCGTACTGAGGATGGTAAATGGCGCTTCAACTCGTCGGCAGCAGAGCAGACATGGTTTGGCGGGTTTCTCGCAATTGTCCACGAGATGCCCGTCGAGCGTTTCAACTTCTTTCTCGACGAAATGGTCAAGCGCAGGAACAATATTCTTATCCGTGATCTTCGCAAGTGGGGGAGGGCCCCAGGTAATATTCCACGCGACATCTTACTTAGAAACGACAGCAACGAAATGGAATCATAATAAATAGTACTCTTTTGTGAACGATTGCGCTGAGAACAAGGATTCAAACGGAATGTATTGGAGGCAGGTCGTAATGTCATGAAATAATGGAATATGTTTATCTAAAAGTCTGTCAAATCTATCACCGGGGCGTGAAGATTCACTTTCGACCAATCGACATGGTTTGACCCCTGTGCGGGAATCAACTGGTCTATATGCTCTACCTTCACCGCCATGGCGTTCTCCGTGTCCCACTGGTTCTGTAGCCACGCATGAAAGTCGAGCGGGGAACCAGATGCTTCCCATGTGCGCAAACCCCACTGGGTGCGACGATGGCTTCGGGCAATCGTGGAAAGGGCAGCATTGTAGAATCGGCAATCATTGTCGGAAGGATGGAGGAGGCGACCGAAAGCATCGCTGTTTTCAAGAACAACAATAGCCGCATCAAGTGTGATACTCATATCCTGTTGAATGAGGCGTATTGTGGCTTCTGGAATGAGAACTTCACGGAGTACAATGTCGTAAGTGAGTGGACGGAAGTTGCTGATGTCAAAGGTGCCGGGGAATATGAATCGAAGCGCCAAGTCGAGCAGCTGGTACCCGCGTTCACCGTAACTGCCAATAATCAACATGATAAATACTGAAGCAACAGCAAACAAACTCACTATGCTGAACCGTGTACCCGATTGCTGAGATATTGATGGCCGAGGGACGATAACTGGGTGAGTTTGTTGCCATAATATTGGCGAGACGCCATGCAGAAATGGCTTTGATCTAGATTCTTGGATAGATTGCGCAGTGTCAGTCCAAGATCAAGGATACGATGGAAGAGGTGCGCAAAATCGGGTGCAAAAGACCAATTCCCCGCAATTGCAGCAGGAATGAGGTCTCGTTCAAATCGATGCCGTGCGCAATGGTCAAGAGACATGGTGATCTGAGGTAGAGTCCGATGGTGAGGATACTCGGGCAATGGATCAGGCCAAGAAATGGAGGATAGCTTCTTCGCCATGGCGGTAAGTGTGTCCGTTGGAGCAATTGGAAACTCCTGATCACAGTAAGGACAAATGGCATCAGGATCCAAAGTCGGACTCGGAGGGGTAGGAGAACGGGACCAGGCAGCTGGTGCAAGGTGTGGTAATACAGCATGTGGAGGAAGGAGGGGAGAAGGTACTGGAAACGGGCTTGGATGCGCTGGGGAAGGTGTGAGACGGGGGGAAGAAACTCGCAAAGGAAGAGCAGGCTGTTCACGAGCCTTCCCGCGTTCTTTTTCGCATTGAACACAGCGATCTCGATCAAGGGTGTCGGAGTGGTACACCAAACCAAAGGGAGTACTCTCCTCCAGAACGGTACTGGCGAGTTCGGGTGATATATTGAGATCCTCACAAATGAGGCAGACCATGGCTTCCGGGATGAGAACCTGGTCCATGAGCGCGTCCCATGACAGCGGAGCAAGATCGACGGTGATTGTGATAGCTGGGAACAAACTACGGATGGTGGAGGAGATGTTTCGGTAGCCGAGTTCGCCAAAAATAATAAAAGAACATGAGAAATAGAACTAGAACGATGGGCTAGTTAAAACTTACTATCCGGTAGCCTTTTTAAATGCCTCTGAAGTGAGCGCCGCTTGAAAAGTGTCACACTCGGGGAGGTTTTCCAGAATTTCCTGCAATGTAGGTAGGATGTCGTGAACGCGTAAAACCAGTCCAGCATAGTTGATATGTTCACAGGAGTTGGCTCGTGCGGTTGGAAGAAGGTTCATATCCATAGCATGCTGTCGGCAGTACGCAACCGATTGGTGAGGCATGAAAGCAGCTCGATGATTTGGATTGACTGGTGTTGGGTCCAGTTGCGATTGTGGAGTCGGCTGCGTGAGTAACTGAGTGAGTTTGGCGGAAGGGGCGATGGTAAGGGGAATGTCGCAAAAGTCGCATAGGCCGAAAACAGAGGCTGGGGCTGGGTCGCGTTGAGCAGGTGGAGGGTTTGGAATGCTCCCGTCTTGAGCGGCCGGAATGGGAGCAGGCTCAGCCTTGACAATGGTTGTAGGTGCCGGTGAGTGATGGAGCATAGGGATGGGAGCTGCAGAGACGAGAGATCGCCCAGCTTCGACGTCGCGAAGACCGACGAGAAAAGACTTCCAACTCCCCTCCTCGGTCCGACCGAAAGCAACAAAATGTTGCTTGACGTGGGGAGGGGCGTGAATAAATATATTGCGCCATCTGGTCACCCGGGTATGAGAATATTTCGCACCCGGGAACAGGGTCGAAAAGACGGCTGGAATGCTTATTTTCCCTGAACTGGAATCGCGCAATGCATCATATTTTTTCCATGCTGCATCGTGCTCGCAGGCATAGAACGAGTCCGGGAATTTCCTCTCGGGAGATGCAGTTTGCGGCAGCGACTGGAGTTGGGACAGGATGGGAGCATGAGAAGACGAAGGGACGAGTGGAACCAGCAACGGGAACACGGTAGATGTTGTAGGCGGCGAATCTGGAATTTCAATGACATCTCTGGATTGGCCAGGAGTCAAATTGGTATTGGTGCGGGCGGCTTTGGGAGGGGATACAAGTGCTGTTCCAGTACGCTTACGTGACTGCTTCCCAATGAATTTGTCGATGTCAGGGCAATCCCCGAGATCAAGTTCGACCAGGAGGCTGGGGCGAAGACGAATGAGGGTGGGAGCGTGTTTGTCGAGAAGGAAATATGTGGACGCCTGCATGGTTTTCCATTCGAGGTTTGCATACAGATCGAGCCACGACGCCGGGTTGATCTGCAGGCCCTCAATAAGGCCAGGATGGTCGGAGAGTCGTGTTTGAGATGCATCGACGTCTATTTGCAACTGAAGCGGACTCTGACCCTTCTGGAATCACACATAAATTATTTCAATCAAACTGCAATGGCGGACGAAACTCACGGAATAATATACCACCAGATTCGAGGGCTTCGCGACAATCGCGTCAACCTTCTGCCGGGTAACCTTGCTGGTATCGAAACGGACATTGTCGTTGTGACACTGGTGAACCCAGGTGTTTGACAATGGCCTGGAAAGCCCACGTGCTCCACGGATTGCTCTGTGCTGCGGAGGGTTACGGCTTGGTCCCGCCTGCTGGCCCTGCGCGGGAGGACGGGAAGGTGGAGTGCACTGGGATGTGAGACGAAGCTGAGTCGGGGGAGGGGAGGGAGGAGCATTAACAGGCTGCACAGAGTGTGGATGAGGAAGAGCCTGCGCAAGGTGTCCCTGAACACCTTGCGCATTATGGGTCTTACAAGAATCCCGATAGCGACCAGAGCGAGCGTCAGAATTGGCGGCGTCAAGGCAACAGGTCTTGCACATGTATTCAATGCATTTCTGTGATCCTTGTCGGGGCTTACCCAGCTGATTAGAACAGCCGAGTGCAGGGCATGAAAAAGGACCAGTAGTCGCAGGTTTATCCGGAGGCTTGGGTGCGAAACGAAGAGGGGCATGGGCTGAGTCATCGGGAATGGGACGACCAAACCGTCGACAATTAAGCCGCACAAGCAGATGGGATGCGTCACTGTGGACATAGGCTGGGGTGTGGTGATGGGACTTATGGCAGGAACTGCACTGTAATGTACAGACTCAGTACATTCGTAAACTGGATCAATGAAATTAGAAAGCTTACAAGCTGAACGATCTTGCTGCGAGACGCCGGGGTTGTTGTCCCTTCGTGAACGTGAAGATCTGCAAGATGCCCTCCACATTTCAGACACTGGTGAAGGGGGACTATAACTGGGTCGGGAGCAGCTTGTTGTGGGAAATTATTCATGGGACAGGTGGAAGAGCGAACATCGTGAATTTCTAAGGTTATATACATACACAAAGTATCAAAGCATACTTGCTTAAGCAGCGTAAGGGCCAAAGCAATCGTTCGATGCTTTGGCAAAGTCAAGATAAGCAGCTGGAAAGAGGGACAGCGGCCAGCGAAGTCACAGGGTGCTTGGAAAATGTACGCAAGGTGCTTGACTGGGACGCGTAGAACAGGCACGGTGGCGAGCAAGTAAGAAGCGGCACCTGAGGCGCGATAAAAATTGCCTCGTCGCGGGCCCGTGTCCGCCTGTTTGCGGAGGTGTAGAGCAGTGAGGTACAACTAGGTTCCCTGTGACGACGCTCGCGCGTTATGTGTCGAGTGCCCGGGCCCAGTGGTGGTGCCAATTTCGCGTTGCAGCCGATGTAAATGACACGGAGCACAGGGAGCCGCAGCAGCGAAGCCACAGTATGGGAGCTGCAAGTCGTGGAAATGGTATTGCCGCCGCGTGTCCCGACGGATGCGTCCTGGCGCTGCAGGCGTAGGTGCTGGTGCCGTTGTCGATTTGACCAGCAACCAACCCAAAGTTGGCTGATGAGAGAACAGCTAACGCGAAGTTGACTGCGCTTCACATGAGATTGAGGCGGGGAAAGGGCTAGGACGAATGCACAGAGGCAGCGGCCATGGTGAAGACTCAAGTGGCCGCTTAGCTCGGCCTCTCCGGCCCGAGCACGTGTGCGCATAGCCTCTGGGTCTGGACCGGTCGGGTCGGGTCTGACCTGACCGGACCCTCCCATGGCACATATGTTCTCGATTTCGCTGGAGTTTGAGGCCGACCTGTGGCTGGAGCCTGGAGCGAGCAAAGGCAGTACCGGTCGGGTTGACCGAGCTGCAGGACGCGTATGTGCAGGGGATGATCGTGTACGCCCTGAAGCAGGAGGCGCTCTTTCGGGATACTGCCGCCTGAGCGAGGCAAACGGAGACGGCAACAAAAGTGGCTAGAGGAAAGAGGGGACCTAGGGAGGCGGTCATTGATCCCCTTGCCCCGCTTTCCCAGAAGGTGGGAATGGATGCAGCAAGGGAGGAGGATAATGACGATGACGACGACGGGCAGACGGCCGGGGAGGAGGCAGATGGGGAGAGAGGGGTGATAGAGAGCGACGAGGAGGTGGTCATGGGGGGGTGAGGTGGACAATATTTAGGTGGGAAGCTGCAGCGGTACGAATTTCGGGGGGCGGAGCAGGATCCCGCCGCGCGCGCTTGTTTCAGCGCTTGTCCTGTTTTGGCCCACACATAACCCAGATGCACATGACTCCATCACCGGGCAATTTATAATAATATTCTAGCTATTCACGGAAAAATAGGATTTATTTGGGATATTCGGGACCTAGCATGGCCGTGGGAATGTCCATAGCAGCAACGGCGAGAGGCCATGGCCATGCTGAACAAGCCGGGATGATGTCTACGGGGCAGGGAAGTACCTGACATTGTCCGACATCTCCCGGCTTTCCCTATATAGGCATCCACACGATAACACATTAGACCTTGTGGCAACCTCCAACCGTTAACAGGTTAAGCTGGCCTTATGTGGTGGCCTGGCTTTCTTATCGACATGGTCGTCCTTGGAGTCACCCCCAGCTTCCGCCTGTTTGCGCTTCGCAGCTAGTGCTGGTGCTGGAACAATCTTTACAAGTTGTGTTAGCTAGCAAAAAAGCATCTCCAACAGATACCTACTGGCAGCAACGCATCGTTCTTGGAGCATGCCCAGTGATCTTTCGGTACAGACGGGCCAGCTGCTTCTTTCTTGGTGCCCTTGACACAGCGCGGTGGGGGCGGCGGGGGTAGCACATCGGGGTCTGGGCTTCTTTTCTGTTGGCGTTTCAAGCGGCAGGTGGCCATGGCCATAGTGAAATTAAGTTGGGGTAGAATTGGTGGACAGTTGAGCGTTTGGAAGGGAGTTCTGAATTTTTTGCCTGGTCAGCGAACTAAACTCCCACATTGTTGGACACACCTTTGCTTAAATCTGTCAGCGCTTTGGACGGCTGAAAATTCTGGAGCCATTGTTCAGGTTCAGGGCCGCGCGCCGCACCTGCTGAGTGAGGTGATACCCCAGTGCAGTGTCGGCAATTGCTCCATATACCTTTTTTCCATTTCTGTGAGCGCTTTGGACGCTTGCAAATCCGAGCTCCGGCGATTCATTGTTAATTTTTCGGGGGCTGCACACCACAACTTCGGGTAATTGGGATGTGAGTGCAAAGCGTGCTGCATGTGGCAATATTCCTGGAACAATGTGAGCAGGGGAACGGTATAAAAGGGAGGGCTCACTCACTTGTAAGGCATCTCCCCTCCCTCTAATGCCCCACCCATCCCTCCATCCTCTTTCTATTCAACGCCTCCCACTCTTGCTGCTCTCCACGTCTTCAAGAATTCCCCCCGCCCACCCTCAAAATATCCTGCCCGCACACTCTCCAAAAATCCCGCCCTCCTTCCCACCTTCTCCTCTGCCAAATGCCGACAAGCTTCTTCACCTTCAAGCATCCCACCCTGTTATCTTCTGCTGTGTTCTTCCTCAATACCCCTTTTCAAGCCTTCCGCTACCCGCCCGTACTCGTATTCCAGTTCACCGCCCTCACAATTCCTTAAACTCTGGGTTTTATCCGAATTAACCTTGTAGAATATATATTTGTAGTATTTACATGACCCCCGCCCCATCCCGACTCATGCTGCCCATGCCCTCGACCCCCTGCCCAAACCAAGTTGGTGACATGGTAGTCGGGAAGCAAGAGGGAAAAGCTGTGCTGCCGCAATTGACACCATGATAGTGATGGTTGATGGGGCTGATTCTCGGTGGGGCAGTCCGGGCTATCCGAGAATCAGCCCCATCACTGGTCGTTATGTTGGTGCTTCTGGTGACATGTCACACTCTTCGCATCTGCTCTTGACTGCCATGTCGCCAAAGTAAGTCGTCCTTATGCTAGAGTAGTCAGTAGAATAGTAGTAGAAAATGAAATACAAATGAATTATGACCCTCAGTGGTCTAATCCGCACCCGAATCCCGCCGCCTGCCCTCTAAAAAAATAAAAAATAAATTGGCGCTGTGCCCGTCAAAGTCTTGTAGGCTGATAACGCTGACGCCGCCCGCACATAGACTCCGCACGCACACACCCACCCTTGACAACATTCTCAGTGGGCTATTCAGGGAACTAATGAAATACCTCTACTTACCTATGATTTCCAGTGCAAGAGGACACCAGCGACAATGCAGAAAGGACTTTTCCGCGGTCGATGTACATTGACGACCAAGCGCAAGACGACACGGACTCTGAGAGTACATATGTGTTCCAGCATTCAGTGGGAGCATAAGACTGATATTCTGAAGTGCACAATGGCGGCGAGGATGACGATGATGAATCAATGGAGGCACAGGTGTGCCAAGAAGAGGCGGGCTTTTTCGCGTGTGAGAATCTCGCCAAGGCGCACGACCAATGGCTGCGAACGGGCGGGCCCCGCCCTTGCATTCCCACCCCGCTGCCTCTCCAAGGCTTTGCTCGCAGTCCCACCCCGTTGGCGCAAGATGTGAGTATGCCTTGCGATTTATTTCTACTAACTTTACTGACTACGAGATACATTAGATCAGGCTCATCCCGCCGGCCCAAGATGTGAGCAGGTTTTTTCATTTGTTTCTGTGAACCTTATTGACTGCGAGATTTTTAGATGGACGTCGATGAGGAGGAGGAGGAGGAGGAGACGCTGGTCGGCTGTTCAAACTCTGAGGTCTGTTCCATTGAGTCTCACTCTCCTCCACTCTCCTTCACTGACATATTTCCCAGCTTGCCTCAGAATTGTTCCCACCAGACGATGATTCAGACCCTGAGGAGGAGGAGCGGCACCTTCCCCCTCCCTCCTCACTTACCCAGGTCGCCGCCCGAATCTACGACCATGTCAGCAAGTACCTCGATGACCAGGCCGAGGACTCAGATGAGGAGGCAGAGGAGGAGCATGAGGGGGACGAGCAGGAGATGAAGGAAGACCGGGGTACGCATTTCTAATCTTCATTCTTCTTCAGATATGGGCTTACTGACCGTGATTTTCAGATTTTGTAGATGACACAGCGATGCACAACGACTTCGTCCATCGTTTGCCCAGCAGCAAAGACGATGCCAGCGAAGTACAAAAGTGGGTAGCCCACTTCCAGAACGCGGACAAGATTGCACTTTACAAGTGGGACGTGGCCAGAGAGGCGGCGGGGGAAGTGGGGGAAGCGGGTGCACCTGTGGAGATGCTCACCCCACGGGAGCTTGTCCTCTACAACAGGGCCAAGCATCTGCGCACTGGTCTGCAGATCTCAAGATTCAAACGCCAGCGACACTTGGAAATTCTGGAAGACGTTGATGTCAAAGTGCACACTTGGGTTCACGCCCCAAAGGCATTTGACTGTCGCGTCGGATTTGTCCTAATGTTGACCGACTTAGCAGTTATCCAAGACGGATGTTGTAAAGTTCGAAAGCAAGAGCTTCACATGTCGCAGAGGTGGTTTCCACGAGTTGACCCCACGTTCGCGGACATTGTGTTGTTCGTGCAGTCCAAACTGTCCGGCTTGGTGCAACACACCCTCGCCAAGCCCTCTCCCGCTCTCGACGCTGGGGATCGCGCTGTGGTGGTGACAGGGGAGTCGCAGGGTTCGGTCGGCATGATAGAGTGCATGCACAACATTCGAATAGTGAATGAGCGGGTCTCAATGGCTAGGGTGATCACTCCCGCCAATGAGTCCATCGATGTGGGCCTAGCGCAGCTCAAGCGTCACGGTCTGGATTTGTACTACAATTTCCGTATCCATGACCGAGTTTGTGTGGTTTCTGGAGGGTTGTATGTCGGCGCCACGGGCAGGGTGGAACAAATTGATGGCTATTTCCTCACAATCACTGTTCCCAATAATACTGAGGTCGTTGGTGCGACCCTGCTGAGCACCATGTCCAACGGGGCCAAAGTTTTCATCATCATTATTGTCCATGCTACTCGTCAATGGGCCATTGGGGACTCCGTGCGCGTTACGAGAGGGGAGAACAAGAACCGACTTGGTGTCATTTTTCACCTTCACCAAGAAGGCTTCTTACAGTTATACAATGTATGTCTTTTGGGTGTACTTGTAATTTTTCCCACTGATCAGTATTTTTTTTAGGCAAACACAACCTTCTCTGACGAGGAATTGTATTCTTTCAAAGCTCACTGCTCGGATGTGGACTTCGATGACCTTTGGACCAATATAGCAATGAAACTGCCCTTTGCCGGCTGGAGTGAAAGCAACACCACGACCAACCAACCAGTATTGTCGGCCCTGCCTTTCTCCCTGCCGGACAAGAGCCAGTGTGGCTTCCAAGGCATCGAGGTCATGGTCGCGAGGCCAGCAGAGTTTACTGTACGCACCGGTGTCCCCAACGCCCCGCAGGGCATAATCAATGTCCCGCACAAAGGCTTCATCGGCATCATCATCAGCGACTTCGACAGCCAAGAGCGCAGTAACTGCCTCAAGAAAGCCGCACTGGATTCTTTAGCGTGTCAGGCCGAAGAGGTGAACTGCGGCAAGCAGCCGCATGACAAGAGTCGCACGGGGAAGCTCCTCAAACCAGAGGAGCCGACTTACACGTGTTTGCGGGACCCTGATGTCGCAGGGATAATGGTTACGATTCGGGGCGACCACTCTCTTGAGACCGTCCATGTCCCCATCGAGCACGTCAGGCATTTGAGGCAAGTTTCATTTGACCTCAATATGTTTTTCTCCCCAATTCTTAGAACGATGAGACCCTTGGTGGAGGCCCACTTTTTTCCGTCCGCTATTCTATACGGGATGCGGGAGCCTAAACCACCCTCCAATCCACGCACGGTCACCTATCGAGGCCCCTTGTGCAGCGACACGGAAAAAGGACCAGCTCCTCAGCAATCTACAACTCCCACCGCAACGAATGCGGCGGTATGGGCTTTGCAGTGGCAGCCCCTGCTCGAAGGTGCGTTCATTGCAAGTTTTTTGTTAAATCTCTATTCACTCCTCACCTAGAAGCCAGCTCTCAGCAATCTACAACTCCCACCGCAACGAATGCGGCGGTATGGGCTTTGCAGTGGCAGCCCCCGCTCGAAGGTGCGTTCATTGCAAGTTTTTTGTTGAATCTCTATTCACTCCTCTTCTAGGCGAGGACACAGGCTTATGGCTTTGCCTGCCAGAGCTCGCGTTCAAACGGCTCGACGTGCAAGTGATCGGCATCGCAACTTTGAAGTTAAAGAAAAATATCCGCCACTGTGCGAAATTGTGAGGGACATAAGGGGTGGGTGCTACCCACCTCCGCAATACCTCGAGATGCGAAGAAAGTCGATGTTTGTTCCATTGGCAAGAATGGAACCATGCACCCCATCGATAAGACCTGTGTCAAACCCCTCCGCACGGATGATGAAGGACATCCGCTTGGGGAGACCGCACAGCGCATCGTCGTCATCGGTCCAGATGCGGAGGGCTCGTCGAGTCGCCCAGGGGAGTATGCGCAGATTGTGCTCCTTGCTCTGCATGATTATCCCTCGTATGTACGTACTGTGCGTCCGGTTTATAGACGGTTTTGTATGGATTTTTCCCCACAAATAGCCTCTGCTTCTCGAACAACCAAACTGTTGCCTTCTGTGGACATACATTCAATAGCAGCACATTCATGTAACTATACAATAGAATTAACACAGAAGTAACTTTCTCCAATACACCAGTTTGGGCCAGCAGAGATAGGGCCATAAGTGGTAATCGTGGAATTCAAGAACAATGGCAGAGATATCCAAAGCGCAAGTACTCGAGGTGAGTAATCGTCCTCTGATTGCCACTTCTCTTACTCACATCTACATGCCAGCCATTCGCACCAACGACAACAAGTCTTGCTCCCACCCCTGGTCAGGCTTTGTAGCCGCCTCGACCGCACCTCGTCCTCCCAGCACGCCCCGCCCACCACTGGATAGACAATTATGAAACGCAAGCCGCCAGTTTGAGCACAAAGGTCTCCGAGGCCAAGGCCGTCACTGGTACATTTCACCCCCCTCAAGGACTTTTCTGACTTGGTGTTTTCAGAAGGCGACCCAACGAACACTGTGAAAGTACTGAAATACCACCGTCTTGGTAATGCAATGCCACCCATGATTTCCGACACTAACAGTCTACAGCCACCGACTATGCAGAGCGGTTTGGGCCGTCAGAGCCCGAGACCGAGGTCAGCTCATACATCGCGAGGACTAGGCGCGAGTATCAAATGGACGAGCTCAGGCATTGTGCAAGTGAGTACCTCGGTGTTTTTGCCTCTGTGGGCTTTGTCCTGATGACATTTCAGTTAGTGATAGCTGCCCATTCACCAACCCCGGGCCCCTCGACGCATACTACGAAGCTGTGGCTGCCTTCGACCGTGACTTTGGCCACAAATACGAGGCCACGGACAAGTGCGAAGACTGTCTGAGCACGAAGCGCAAACTCTGGGACATTTACAAGAAGACCCTGGACCTTCCTGAGGACCGTCGCGTGCGGCTGGTCGGTCAGCAGGCTTTCAGCACCTCGCTGCAGAACCCGTTCCTGGAACACGACCTGTGTTGCATCACCTTCGATAACAAGTGTATGTGTGATTTCTTTTGTGTTTTGTCTTAAGCCTTACAATGTGGTGTAGTGCGAGACTGTGTGGCATTCTACACACGCAGCACTGCGGATTCCTTCACACCCACTTTACACTGCACCATGATTCACTTGGTGTTCCGCAACCCCTGGTATACAGAGCCTCTCAACATCAAGTGTATTCGCCAGTATTGCAAGTGTGCGTTTTTTTCCCTTCAGTCTTTCACGAACTCTTTCTTATTGGCTCTCATAGACACTATGTGGTTTGAGGAGCTCAAGGAAATGGAGGCTGAAATCCAGTACAAGGCTTGTAGAAGGGCGCCACCCTCACCGATCCCCACCCGCACATTCTATGGCGCAGTTGACACCACTCTTCATTAAAGTACATAAACTACATACATACATAAAATGTACGACTATATGTGTCTCAATGTAATTGATACATACACAAAATGTACGACTATAAGCCCAGGTGCTCGTGTCTGCCATCTCGGGTGCTCAAAACCTGCAGAGTTTCGGTGGCACCGGCCAAAAAAAACACTTTGTTTGGGGTGAGTGGCAAACTTGATCCCGCACACACCTATCTTGACTCTCTTCCGCAGAATCCCCCTCTGATTTTCAGACAAGGAGGTGAATCTCCTTCGCGACGATGTGCTGCCCCGGCCCGCCAGAACGCTGTTGCCAGTCCATCTCCCTGCGCACCTGTCAGACAAACGGACAGCGTCCACTAGCCATCCGCCAACAATTTACTGCGTAAATGGACAGATGCTCGGACAGCGCCTGACCCGTCCCCTGCCCAAAGCTCCGCAGACTCCCTCGTGGCACCGGGACGTGCCAAGCGACGCCAGCCCCTACGTCTCGGAGTATCACCCGTCGCCAAAATGAGCAGAAAGTGCGCACTCAGGGCCCGCCGCTCAGGCAGCAACAGTGGCGGAAACTGGACATACAACGTGCTTCCCAAGCTTGTGCCTGTGTTCCTGTGCCTCTGGCATGAAACAGAGTCGCTGCGCACCGCCGACGAGCTTGCGATGCCGCCGATGAGACCATGTGGTTGTAAAACCCGCACCTTGGACATCGTAGTAGTGCGCATGAGTGGTATGTTTGTCCTGTTCACCAGAAACGAGCCACAGTACTAATGGGATGAGCATATTCGGATTCGGGTCTGTCACTGCCAAACGGCGGGGGAGCAGCTGCTTACTTCCGGCCTCTTCCCCTGCTCCCCACACCGACCCAGCCTCACTGTAGACATCGGTGTGCTGGAATTCGTGAGGCAACTCTTCGTGAATCTACCGCCTAACAACACCACCTTCTGCAATACACTGGAGGCCTTTCTTGCCAGCCAGGGCTACAAATTAACAACAAAGGTGTGTGTATTGATCTTCTGAGCATGCTCGCTCCCTGACCTCTACCTGGAGGACACGCTGCACGTCTGTTTCGCAAATGCCTTGGAGTGGTACATGACTTTGCGAACGACACCCAGAACTCCCTAATCCGCCAAGTGGTTCCCAAGATATAACCTTGTCAATTCCTGATCAAGCCAAGAACCCAAATTGGGACGGTAACGGGGCTGAACCAAATTAATGGTCAAAGTCCCTTGATTAACACCTTCAGATTCAAGGAGCGTTGGGTATCAGCTTTCTGTTGATACCCTAATCTCCCCGAACCGCCCAGTAGTTGTTGAGATATATAGCAATGAAGCCTCGCCCAGGTCAAGAACCCATATTGGGATAGCAACATTGATCGGTGATTATCATGTGTCCAGACACGTCCCCAGAATAGTCCAAATCAACCACAACAAGGTGATTAAATCCCACAGATCTATCTCTGCTGATAGACACTTGTTCTTCAGAGTGGATGTTTAAGTTCCCTGATATTTGTTGGCCCCACAGAGCCTTAATCAAGTGATTATAAGGACTCTACCATTAAACCCGTTGAGTCGAGCCTTAATCAGTATGGGAAGTTCTGATTAATGTGCTCTCGGGTGGGCTGATTAAGCCCTCATGCAGGATGTGCCTGATTAACCATTCGGGACTCATGTTAATCCTGGAGATGTACATCTAACCTGATAATGCATAGGAATCCCAACATTAGCAAGATTCCAGGCAAGGCCAGATAGCCTGCTTATCACCGGATAGCCCAGACCGCCTATCCGAGAATCAACCCAATCAAGTGTTGCTATCATTGCGGCACTAGCGGCAGTATGGCTTTTCCTTCTTGCTTCTCTACCACCATGTCGCCAACTCGGTTAGGGAGGGTGGTGGAGGGTATGGGTAGGATGGGGCGGCTGGGAAAAAGGGAGAATGCCAAACTGCATGAGGGTTTCATATGAGTATGTGCCGAGTTATCAATGATATCCGCTACCTCTTGAAACTTTACTGACTGGTGCAGCGCACAGGCACCAACAAACAGGCCACAACAACCCATATCATCCCAATATGGGAATTTCTCTGGGAACAGATGCGGATGGGGTGGAAATGAGCATACAGTGAGAGGGGGTGCTGATGTGAAAGGAAACATTAAAATACAACATGTAGCAGGGTGAATAAACAGTTTAAACTGTGTTAAAAAATCATGTTGCTTGTAAAAAATGAGCACAAGTCCATAAGTTGGGTGGTTGCATCCAAACGGTTGTTTGGTCACGAATGGACACGTCTACAGTCCTGTGGGTGTATCCATACTTTTGTTTGGTTCCATCTGGGTGTGTCCAAGTCTAGATGTTGGTTGCGACCAAGTTAGATGGTCGTAACCAGATGTCAAAAAAAGAGGTATGGATGCAACCACACTATCTGGTGTATCCATGGGTGTATCCATCCTTTGTTTGGTTCCATCTGGGTGTGTCCATGCTTAGACGTTGGTTGCAACCAACTTATACCTCATGTATTAAGCAGATCCCTCGTATCAGTATGCACCCTCTTTGTTCCGCCGAAATTACCCCAATTGCTATCTCAGCTGACCCGCTGTATCAAAATTTAGCCTAGACGCCCCGGCGCTTACCAAATCCAACATCCCCGATCAGCCGCTCCAGGGCCGTGTAAAAGGCAGGCTGTCGAGTAAATCGCTCCTTTTGTTCTCCCACCATCATCTCCGCCTCTCCACTCGGACTTCTTCCTTCATGCTCCGTTCTGTTCCATGCGGTGTATGCCATGGATCTTGCCCTCTGAACCGTCCCAGTATCACTTAGCTCTTTTGCACTGTGCGTCATTTCTCAATTGCCTCTGTAGCTAACATAGGCGCTTCCTGGCGCGTCACGAACGAACCCACGAGCGGCCGGTGTCTTTCAATGGAGGTTGTAACTTCTTCTTCGGTTTCGAACGGCTCGAGGTGTTATGCGCTGTGTAACGGGATGTTTTCTACATTTTTTTACTCTCAGTGCTCATTTTCGGATTCCCCCAGGTCAAAAGAACCAATTTTCGAAAACAAATGAGCGATTAGGGAGGATCCTCACCGACGGTCAGGTCGATCTAATTCTCGGATTACATTGATGGTTTACTGATGTGGCATCCATACCAACATCCAGTGTTCTTTGCTCTCGATTCAATTTGTAACTGGTGAGTGTTCAAAGTCCTTTGATTGCGTTGATGATTTACTGACGTTGTGTTTATCCCAGTATCGTTCGTTCTTCCCTTTTCACATTCGGGGTCAATTGCAATTGGTGGGTGCAATACCCAAATACATTTGCATGTACTAACTTTCTGTTACAGACCTCCTGTAGGCCCCGCCATAAACTCAAATGATTATTCAGCGCCCTCGATGCACCTGCCGCCCCCGCTTGAACCGCATCAGAAGGTCTGCGCAAATCGGGGCGAACACACCATATTCGGCTTTCGAGTCGCCCATGTTGCTTCCTGCACAACAATATCGCGTAAGATTCCTTTCTTATCAGCTTCCTGGTTCGCCTCCTCCCTTTCTTCCGCTGTACGAGAAGGTAGGCCATGATGCTTTTGCATTCCTACACAGCTTTTCCGCTTATGCTTCCGCAACATTCTCCAACTCGGGCGCGTGTTCAAGGTTCTGATTCTTGCTTTTACCATCTACGAAACTAATTTTCACTGGTTCAATTTAGTTTCCCATTGCCGCGAGCTCAACACAAACGATGCCGTACGTGCTTACACACGACGTTGTAGCCTCATTTCACCGGTACCGCGTTGGCGACGCATAGGGCCATACACAAAACTGTCTATTCAATTCCACGGGTTTCTGGTATGCTATCGTAGGCTTCTATCGTCTGCACTTCTTCTAACCTATTTTCTAGACTTCACACATTGCGACCCTTCAGATTCACATTTCGCACTCTCGCGGGGCCGCCGGTGCGTTTGGCGCGATCGCTAATGCACTTTTTCGATGTTGCTCATGTTTTTGAAGGTCCCGCGAGCATGTCGCGATCCCAGGATGAGCTTCTTTCTTTTTTCCAAAAACATCGACTTCAAACTGACTGCGCTTACGAGCCTTGCGCAGAGCAACAAACATATCTTTCTCTTACACTGTTCAACAATCTCCACATCGGCTCTGGATAAGTCTCCGATACTTTTCGAGTTCCAGATAGCCAGCAGACAGAACATGGACGCATTTTTGGTAGGCCTACCTATAATATTACACATGTAGTTCGATACGCACATATACCCAGATTTGGTGATGCATGCATCCCCGCCGACGCTGGCGATCTTCGAGGTGCCTGAGGATCGCCGACATCTCAACTGAATTTTCGGATTTTGAAAGGATGGAATGTCTTTAGCGTGCGGCCCCCCGGTATTTTACGCCACTACACGGCTAATGGCCTAGGGTTTCATCTTTGAAGCTCCATGAGTGATGTAAGTATTCCCCATGTGCTTGCACTCAAAACTCACATCAGTTGGTTAATGTTATCGTTTCCCCGCTATTCGATTTGAGCCCCGGCCACTATTTGTTTGCGGTATATGTTTATTTCTCCTCTATTTGATCTACTCGTCGATGCTTCAGCTGCCTGAGATTGCAACTGACAAAAAACGGTGATTCATTGTGTTTGTACGTACTAGACACTATGCGTGAATGAATCAACTTCTTGAATATATTTATGCTGTACACTGAGTCGCGTTTCCAGATATGGCACTTACGCCAGAGCGAAGCGACGGCATGTCTTGTATGGTTGTAAGCAGATGTCAAATAAAAAAAAACGATGTGGATGCACCCACATTATCTGGGTGCATCCATGTGTTTAAAACAAAACATAATGGATACAACCAGGCAGTCTGGTTGCATCCACATGTCCACTGCTTGGATGTGACCAAACCACTTGGTTGCATCCACCGTCTCATGTTTTTAGAGACATGGATGCAACCAACACGGGTGGTTGCTCCATGGTCACAAAATAAAAAGCAGTGTGGTTGCAACCAAGAACCATGGTTGCATCCACCCTGTTTTTCCAGTGTGCATAATGGATGCGACCACCGTTCTTGGAAGTAAGTGTGTGCAGCTAGACTTGGCTGTACCGGGTGCACAGGCTGTGGATCTGACTTATATATTTGGGTGTAAGGTAGAGATGCTGTAAATAGACACAATCTGTATATTAGTTGAACATAATATATTTATCTTGCAGCAAGGGTAAATGAGGGGAATGTAAGTAAGAACAAGTCAATATATGGTACACCCATCTATAGGAAACGAAAAGGGATGTAAGTCAGCAGGAAAAGATTCGATAGATGGCTAGGAGCAGCACGTGGCTGGGGCAAGCACCCAGCCTGAAAATTGGCTTTGGCGGGATGAAAGAAAAACCCCGAACAAGCTGCAGGCACCCAAAAGGGTGGGGAATGGGGGGGCCCCCCCATGCAAAATGGGCCCTGCGTGGGTGTAAAAAGCCCCAAAACAGGCTGCACAAGCGCAGTACCAGGCAACACCATATGCCCCCTGGGCAAGCCAGAGGATAGGGGCTGGATGGAGCAGCCCAGGGCCCGTGAAAGGGCCTCATGGGGCATAAAAAGCCCCAAAACGGGCTGTGCGAGTGCAGTACCAGGCAACACCATATGCCCCCTGGGCAAGCCAGAGGATAGGGGCTGGATGGGAGCAGCCCAGGGCCTGCGAAAAGGGCCCTGTGGGGTGTAAAAAGCCCCAAAACGAGCTGCGCAAGCCGCAACATTGGATGTATCCACTGCAGCCTTGGATGCATCCATGGTAGTCACGTCACAATACCATGGACACATCCATGTAGGGTAAGGTGGTTGCAAACCAACTCATGTGGTTGCAACCAAACCCTTGGTTTGAAACCATGGATCTGACCCCTATAAGGGCCAGTATCCCATGGTTAGGCTGACCCTACTGAGGTCTGATTTGACATAAGCCTGAAGTGATACAGTCATCTTGACTTTTCTAGATAAAATGGATTAAATCAGCTCCCTTGACAGTTCAAAAGAGCATATAGCACGTCTAAATACAGGCCAGGCTGAGAGACACATTGAAAACACACGAAAACAACAGGCAATACCTGTAAGAAAAAGCCATCAAAATTGATAGCACAATGGTACGCTTAGGTGGCCGCTGATTAAATGAGCACACAGTTAGAGGGGGTGCTGAGGCGAAAGGAAGGTTAAAATACAGCATGTAGCAGGTTGAATAAACAATTTAAACTGTGTTAAAAAATCATGTTGCATGCAAAAAATGAGCACAAGTCCATAAGTTGGGTGGTTGCATCAAACAGTTGTTTGGTCACGAATGGATACGTCCACAGTCCTATGGGTGTATCCATGCTCTTGTTTGGTTCCATCTGGGTGTGTCCAAGTCCAGATGTTGGTTGCGACCAAGTTAGATGGTTGTAACCAGATGTCAAAAAATTGAGGGTGTGGATGCAACCACATTATCTGGTGCATCCATGGGTGTATCCATGCTTAGACATTGGTTGCAACCAACTTGTATGATTGTAACCAGATGTCAATAAATAAAAAGATGCAGATGCACCCACATTATTCTGGGTGCATCCATGTGTTTAAAAATGGATACAACCAGGCAGTCTGGTTGCATCCATGTGTCCACTGCTTGGATGTGACCAAGCCACTTGGCTGCATCCACCGTCTCACGTTTTTGGAGACATTGATGCAACCAACGTGGGTGGTTGCATCCATGGGTCACAAAATAAAAAGCAGTGTGGTTGCAACCAACACCCATGGTTGCATCCACCCTGTGTTTCTGGTGTGCATAATGGATGCGACCACCGTTCTTGGAAGTAAGTGCGTGCAGCTAGATTTGGCTGTACCGGGTGCACAGGCTGTGGATCTGACTTATATATTTGTAGAGATGCTGTAAATAGACACATCTGTATATTAGTTGAGCGTAATATATTTATCTTGCAGCAACAGTAATGAGGGGGAATGTAAGTAAGACAAGTCAATATATGGTACACCCACCTATAGGAAATGAAAGGGATGTAAATCAGCAGGAAAAATATTGGATGGATGGCTAGGAGTAGCATGTGGCTGGGCAAGCACCCAATTTATCAAATTCGCTATTTTCACCATATTATTATCCAATTTGGCCCAGTCAGCTCCAATGAATCTAGAATAACATCTATATGGTTAGATCATCCCAAACAGTTGAATATGAGCCAGGGAAGGGTGGATGTAAGAAATTTCCTTTTTGGGCAAAAGGTGTTAGTGTCCCAAAAGGGAAGGTTCGCTATTTTCACCCTATTATTCCACTATACTAGGCTCTAATTTGGCCAGTCACCTTCCAGGGACTTAGAATAAACATCCCTATACAGTTAAATGATTCAAAACAGTTGAATTATGAGCCAGTGAAGGACTGATGGAATAGGTCAGCGACTTAAGGACTGCCTTGTCGCTTGAGGATTGAAGTCCCTTGTTGTTAGCCTCAATAGTCTTTGGCTATCCCTTAGTGAGGATTTTCAAAAACCTACATACTCTGCCCTGGTGCCCTCGATCTAGCGATCCAGTCACCTTGTACCCAACCCATAAACCCCAGACCACCCCAGGTGCTAGCAGTGTTTTTGTTGGCAGCTGCGTAGTGCTAGTGTGTTGTTGAACGGCTTTGTTGAAGTCTAGCAGTCGAATTGTGTTTGTTCCAACCCCGTTGGTCGCATACTACGGCCCGGACCCGAACTCACAAAAGAAGCACTTAGATCTTTGGAGGAATAGATTGTTGTAGTGGTAGTTTGTGGTTGTTTTGTGCAATCCTGAATCTAAGCTATTTCTAGTCATATATCAAGTGCACCGTTTCAATGGTACTTTCAAGAAGAAAGTGAGTCTTGTCATTTCAACCCTTTTCTTTTCCTTGAATCAAGTCAGTTGGTAGCAGATTACCATGCTATGGACTGTGACTGAGGCCAGCTATTTTGACTGCCCCCATTTGATGATGATGTAGTCATCAACAAGTCTGACGAGGGTAAAGTCCTGTTCATCAAGACTTTATTTCTCTTTCTTCCTCAATTCCTGACTCAACTATCATTTAGGATAAGCCGGAGTCTACCCCAGTCTGCGATAAGGGCAAGGGAAAGGCCAAGGATGCCAAGGTATATATCTTTTCTGCGCTTCTTCTTGCCGCTGAGCTGACTTCTTCTTCATCTTAAGAAGCCTGCCAAGCACTTGGAGCACTTCTGGGTGCCCCCTCCCAGAAAGAAGATGTGCAAGGAGAAGGTCAAAACAGTGGTGGTAAGTATTCTTTGTCATACTTATTCACCTCAAGTATCTATTTTCTGTTTGAAATATTCGATATCTTTATTGGCGGCAAGTCAACACTCTCAGAATGAAAGGCAGGAGGGCCATTGTTATCAAAGTCCTCTTCAGGGTCAGGATTATCCAGATCGCCTGGCTGTCTGGTACAGCCAGAGAGTCTGTCAGGACCAAATGTACAACCAGGAACATGCTTCAGAGAGAATGAAACATGAGAATCTCTTCAACCCATCTGTTAATAGTCATGTTGGGGCCCATTCCTGGGTACTCAAGCATCCCTTTCAGATACTGAGCATCGGTTTCAACCACTAAGTTGTGGCAACCTAATAGCCAGTACTGCATTGTGTCTAACACTTGTTTCAGACCAAATAATTCCCGCTTTGGTTGAGAGTAATTAGCTTCTCTCTTCTTCAGTGGTAAGGATTGAAACCGTGCGTAGTATTTCTTTTCGAGTCAAGAGGGTCACGCTGATATACGTGAATCTCATGGCTTTATAAGAAGTATCCACGGCTAAGACAACTGGAGTCTCCCATTCATAATTGAGAGGCCTCAGTGCTGGGCAGTTCCTCAACACATTCTTCAAGGCTTGCATTGATGCTTCCTGTTTGCCTCCCCACACAAATTCCATTTCCTTCTTAGTAAGTTTTTGAATGGGCTCAGCTTTGAGTGAGAAGGCCTGAATGAACATTCTCATTACGCCCACAGTACCTAAGAAAGCTTGCACATTGTGCACATCTTTTCAGGCACCCCACCGTTCAATCACTCCAATCTGGTCCTCATCTAGGCTTCATGCCTTCATAGGAACAAACATGACCAACCACTTTGAAAGTGTCTCCGACAAATCTGCAATTTCTTTCCAGAACGTACCTCCACTATATGCTAGTCAAGTCAGGAATCTGTTACAGTCCACCAGATGCTCCCATACAAATCTCCTGATTTTTAGATTCTCTGGTATAGTCTCATATGAGCTGTCAGGCAGTTCATAATGTGTTGGTGGACCTCTGACCGGGACATCATTGATGTATGGTCAAGTGAAGTCAGGAACCTCATCCCTGAGGATGTAAGTCACATCTTCGTGGAATATTGGGACCGAGTTAGTCAAACCCTGACGTATTCTAACTAACCTCAAGGCTCCAAATGGCATTTGAAACATTGTTAAGTCTCATGAATCAGGGTGAATCAACCTATGGTTTACCCTGAATACAAATCGAGAGTAGACCCACAAGACCACCCCATGAAAGTGTTCGTCCAAGTCTGCTGCTCCAGGAGGAAGACCAGAGTGAGCAATAATCACAGTGTTCAGTGGTCCGAGTGAGTGTACCAATCAAATAGATTTCTTGTCGTTCTTCAGGACCCCAAAGTATTTAGTGCAGTATGAACCATTAGATGGTTCATAAATGTTTGTGTCAATACTGGCTTGTAGGACCTTACAGACTTCTTCTAATTGACCCGGTGGTATGGAACATTCCTTTCAACCCATACTTTATGCCCGGTTGTACTGGAGAACAAACTGGAGGAAAGTACTTTTCATAAAAGCTTCCTCTTTCTTTGTCAGTCCAAGCAACCATCTGCTTATGAATACTGAGCATGTGGTGCATTAGCTTTGTTTCAGTTTCACTAAGAAACCCGTTGTTGTGCAATTCATCCACCTTATCCTTCCTTTCCTGAGTATACCGTCCTATTGGAGCATACTCTGGTGGACGAGGATTCAAAGGTATTAGAATAGCCAACAGATCTCCAATGATATTTCTTTCTATCCTGAACTCGGCTGGCAGAGGTTCAAACTGGTCTAACTTTCTGAGCGACTGGTTTGTATTTCTTGCCAACGAAGACCTCAGCAAACTCAGTTGGAATCGAGCCGCTCGATTTTGCCGAGTCTTGTCTTCAGAAAATCTAGTGGTTGGATTAAAGGAAGAATTGTCTGCCTTGGATCGAGCGGCTCAATTTTCTTCACCTTCGATCGGGCAGCCCGATACTAAGCCTTCTTTTTCTAGTCTGTATTGAGTGGCTTGATATTCTTTACTTTCTATTGAGTGGCTCGATCCTAAGTCATTGTTCCTGACTCGAATCGAGCTGCTCGATTTTCATCACCCAAAGTAGTTTCATTTCAAGCGGCTGGATCAAGGGCAGAAATGTCTGCCTTGGATCGAGGGGCTCGATTTTCTTCATTTGGATCGGGCAGCCCAATACAAATTCGTTGTTTTCTGATTCGTATTGGTGGCTCGATTTTCAGACGACAAGTATCCAGCGGCTAGATCCAAGTCAGCCTCTTCTTCAGGGACAACCCAGTCTGCATATCTACAACATGAATACCGGCCTTCAGTAGCATGTCTAGAATGTGCCTGTTCTAGAGCACCATTGTCTAGCCTGGCAGTCACAAACTGACTGACCCAGGTTGTTAATTCGTGGCTCACTAATATTGACCACTTCATACTATGGGGCAACTACAGATGCATGTGAAGGCTGCATGCGTCAAATGCATGTGGTCTGTACTAGCGACAAAGCTCACAAGGTGGCCTTTGGCATTCAAAGGCAGGCTTTGTGACATGCTTTATGCCTTTGTGCAGGGGAACAAAGCCTGCAACAAAGCCACCCTTTTTCTGTCAAAGGCAGCTTTTTCCAAGTGCAGACCATATGTGTTTGATGCATGTGGCCTCCACATGCGTTGCTGGTTGCCTCCGGGGTCAGCCACTAAAGGCTCCATCTTTTTATCTTTCCCTCCACCACTGTTCTGTTGTTTGAAACTTTGTAACGGTCGCACAGCGGATTCATCTAGATACAGTTCAGAAGCTTCAATAAGGCCTTTCTAGTGTCTCCTAGGGTAAGCTTTCCGGTCCACTGAACTGAACCACAGTAATTCTGGGTATCAAATTCTCATCTAATGCGACTTGGATGATGAAATCTCCTTGATGGTTCATCAATTCCTCAAACTCTGAAATTTTTGGTCAGCCTCTTCAGAGTCATCGATCTCTTTTGAGGCATTGCGCACCTTCTTCAATAATCTAGTCTCGCCCTGCGCGAGGCACCACAACTCTCTTTTGAGTAGAAGGGTCAGTCAAAGTCAATAGTTGACCACCATCTGCACGGTTAGTGATGTTACTGATCATCAAGATATCAAAGGGTCATCCGAGTAACAATTTATAAGTGGGGGCCAGAATAATGTGGACTTGCAAGTACACCGTCATGTTGGTGAACCTGAAAGGCACATTCCTAGCTAATCCCAGTGATTTCGGACTGGCCATTGGCGCTCTGCATGTAGATGCAGCTATCAGGATCCCAACCAATTCCCATCTGACCGCAACTTCTTGTGCCATGGAAAATATTTGAGATCTACCATCGAAGATACTCTCATCCTCACTGACTCCGTTAATCAAGGAATAGGCCACTCTAAGAGAGGCTGAGTCCCCAGCTGTTCCGATATCAGTGGGTTGATGAAAAATTGTTTAGGCTCTTCGCCTTCTGGGATAGACAACCAGTACTGGACAATAGTGTTGTTGTGCTACTACCACTCCCATAGGTATCAGACCATCAGCTTTGAATGTTATCTTAGGGGTAAATCCTTCAAGTACACCCCGGTGTTAGTCTCGTGACCAGACTCTTATGACATCCCAAAGGGGCCCTGTCATAAGAGTCTGGAACAATCAGCGGCCACCTAAGCGTACCATTGTGCTATCAATTTTGATGGCTTTTCTTACAGGTATTGCCTGTTGTTTCATGTGTTTTCAATGTGTCTCTCAGCCTTGGCCTGTATTTAGACGTGCTATATGCTCTTTTGAACTGTCAAGGGAGCTGATTTAATCCATTTTTATCTAGAAAGTCAAGATGACTGTATCACTTCAGGCTATGTCAAATCAGACCTCAGGGTCAGCCTAACCATGGGGATACTGGCCCTTATAGGGGTCAGATCCATGGTTTCAAACCAAGGGTTTGGTTGCAACCACATGAGTTGGTTGCAACCACCTTACCCTACATGGATGTGTCCATGGTATTGTGACGTGACTACCATGGATGCATCCAAGGCTGCAATGGATACATCCAATGCTGCGCTTGCGCAGCTCGTTTTGGGGCTTTTTACGCCCCACGGGGCCCTTTTCGCGGCCCTGGGCTGCTCCCATCCAGCCCCTATCCTCTGGCTTGCCCAGGGGGCATATGGTGTTGCCTGGTACTGCGCTCGCGCAGCCCGTTTTGGGCTTTTTACGCCCCACGGGGCCCTTTTCCGGGCCCTGGGCTGCTCATCCATCCAGCCCCTATCCTCTGGCTTGCCCAGGGGGCATATGGTGTTGCCTGGTACTGCGCTTGCGCAGCCCGTTTTGGGGCTTTTTTACACCCACGCAGAGCCCATTTTGCATGGGGGGGCCCCCCCATTCCCCACCCTTTTGGGTGCCTGCAGCTTGTTCGGGGTTTTTCTTTCATCCCGCCAAAGCCAATTTTCAGGCTGGGTGCTTGCCCCAGCCACGTGCTGCTCCTAGCCATCCATCAAATCTTTTCCTGCTGATTTACATCCCGTTTCGTTTCCTATACGTGGGTGTACCATATATTGACTTGTCTTACTTACATTCCCCCTCATTTACCCTTGTTGCAAGATAAATATATTATGCTCAACTAATATACAGATGTGCCTATTTACAGCATCTCTAACCTCACACCCAAATATATAAGTCGGATCCAACAGCCTGTGCACCCGGTACAGCCAAGTCTAGCTGCAGCACATACTTCCAAGAACGGTGGTCCGCATCCAGTATGCACACTGGAAAAACAGGGTGGATGCAACCATGGTTGCTTGGTTGCAACCACACTGCCTTTTATTTTGTGACCATGGATGCAACCACCCACGTTTGGTTGCATCCATGTCTCCAAAACATGAGACGTGGATGCAACCAAGTGGTTTGGTCACATCCAAGCAGTGGACATGTGGATGCAACCAGACTGCCTGGTTGTATCCATTATGTTTTGTTTTAAACACATGGATGCACCCAGATACATGTGGGTGCATCCACATCGTTTTTTTATTTGACATCTGGTTACAACCATATAAGTTGGTTGCAACCAACGTCTAAGCATGGATACACCCAGATGGAACCAAACAAAGGATGGATGCACCCAGGGATAACCAGATAATGTGGTTGCATCCATACCTCAATTTTTTGACATCTGGTTACAACCATCTAACTTGGTCGCAACCAACATCTAGACTTGGACACACCCAGATGGAACCAAACAAAAGAATGGATACACCCACAGGACTGTGGACGTATCCATTCGTGACCAAACAACCGTTTGGATTGCAACCACCCAACTTATGGACTTGTGCTCATTTTTGGCATGCAACATGATTTTTTAACACCGTTTAAACTGTTTATTCACCTGCTACATGCTGTATTTTAATGTTTCCTTTCACATCAGCACCCCCTCTCACTGTATGCTCATTTTCCACCCCATCCGCATCCGTTCCCAGAGAAATTCCATATTGGGACGATATGGGTTGTTGTGGCCTGTTTGTCGGCGCCTGTGCGCTGCACCAGTTTCAAGAGGTAGCGGATATCATTGATAACTCAGCACTCACTCATATGAAACCCTCATGCAGTGCGGCATTCTCCCTTTTCCCAGCCGCCCCATCCCGCCCATACCCTCCACCACCCTCCCCAACCGAGTTGGCGACATGGTAGAGGGAAAGCCGTGCTGCCGCCAGTGCCGCAATGATAGCTACTTGATCGGGCTGATTCTCGGATAGGCGGTCCGCGCTATCCAGCAGCTCCAATTTTTTGCGCTAAGTCAGTTGCGAGTGAGCTCGAATGTTGTAGAGCTTGTATACGAATTGTTAGACTGAACTCGACATCAAGTACAACAAATATTTAATTTTTGGAGTCGGGTTTCCCCCAAGAATCAACCTCGCCCGCCCCGCCCTTCTAATTCCTCGAATCAACCTGTATTTTACCTCGTAGATGATTAATTTGTCTTGTTTACATGCCCCCCGCCCCATCCCGCCCCATCCCGCCCCCATCCAACTTGGTGACATGGTGGTAGAGAAGCAAGAAGGGAAAGTTGTGCTTGCCGCCAGTGCCGCACTGATAGCAATGCTTGATCGGGCTGATTCTCGGATAGGCGGTCCGGGCTATCCGGTGACTCCAAATTTTTTCAAAGACGACAAAGAATCATAAGAAATGCATGTAATTTAGATGTCCCAATACATATGTGTTACGGTACAGAAAATCTACCATACAGATATCCTACAGTACTAAAGAAGACCAATATTGAGACGGTATACTTCGCAAATCGCCTCGAGATTCAGAGAAATCCGCGGCTCAAATCCCGGTGGCAAGGGATCCACTTCCCCGTTGCGTCGCTGTACATCAAGATGTTCTGCTGGACATTGGTCGGGGTACCCGTGTATCTGACCAGCTCGGTGGCAGAGAACACATCCGACATCACCTCACCGTTCCTGTAGCGAAACTTGATTTGTTTGCACCCAGCAACAGGTGCGACATCGGAGGTGGCGGCACCATCCGTGCGCGCTTCTCCTCCTTCTTGTTGTCCTTCTCCGTGATGACGCCGAGAGTGAATCCAGGGCCGGGGTACGTTTCTTTCAGAGCGGCGGGCCAGTTCTCAATGCGAAGCTGGTGTTTGCAGGCGTCGTTGGCCCACTTCCACAACATCTTCTGGAATGTAGTCTTGATTTTTTCGAGCTCGAGCTCCCCGCGTTCGATCATGACGAGACCTGCCAAGAAAATACCCGTGATTAGTCTCTCGTGTGCCCTCCCGAAGCCAAGAAAAAAAAGAATGTGAAACGTACAGATTTGATTAACAAACAAGGCTGTGAGTTGTCGGCGTAGAGCATCGCGCCCGCTGGCCTCCGTAGGCAATCGCGTGAAGGTAATGGGAACCGGTTGCATCATGCTGGGGGCTGCCGCCGTTTCTGCTTGGTTCCGCAGATACAGCGACGTCGTTCTGGAAATTCAGTCAGTCGGTGGTCAAGACGCGCTCTCCAGATCAGGTGGCTTACTGAAACAACCCCTTCATGTCGATCAAAAATTTGCGGATGGGCAGCGGGTGTTGCTTGAAAACTTCTTGAAAGAGGGTGCCTCCGCCCCAGATAATCGCATTGTCGCCGAAGCAGTCGAGCGCCAGCCCGAAGACTTCGATATCGAGGGCTGTTGCTTACTGCTGTGCTCTGCGGAAGAAAGGTCAGAAACACTCGCCACACCAAGTAGGAGGAGGCCTTACCTGATGGATGAGGGGTGCTACAGCCTATTCATCAACGCCTTCCCGCCGCCGTCTGCCTCCTGTTGTCCACTACCTGCATGGTCTTCTCGCGGTGCCACTTCATGAGCGGCGCGACACAGAGGCAGCGAGCTTCCGAATCGCGGCGTTCGTCGTCAGACAGCGAAGCAAACAGGGGCGTTGTAGCCCTCTTCTTGTGCTTTTTCATAGGCTTGCAATTCTTCGGGAGTCACTAGAAGATATATTAATTCAGGAACAAGACGTCAAGGAGGGGAGGGGACTTACTCCTCGACGGCTGCAGGTGCTCAATACGATACTTCATCTGGTACGCGTTCCAGGAATTGGTGTCCCGGATGCTTTTTGGGTAGTCGCCAATGGCCTTGAAGATGGTCGACATTTTCTTGCCTGCACGCCGGGCAATGTCCTCGAGGGTGGCATGATACGCAGCTCGCGCCGCCCTGGCCAACTTCAAGTGCGCAGAGGACAGCGCCCCCGGCCCCACCGCCCATGGTGTGATGTGGCTGCTGGGAGTCTTGTCCTTGTCCTTGTCCTCGTCCTCGTCATCATCGGAGGCAACGGGGAAGGGGTCCTCCTCGCCGTCGGACGACTCAACGGCCACGGCCTTGCCCTTTCCCTTGGGCTTCGCAACATCTTGAAGATATTCCTCCTCGAGGTCGAGATCTTCCTCCTCGCGAGTGTCCATGGTGGCAACCCATCTATTGTCTGTTATCGTCCGATTCTTGAGCCTGAGCGCCTCTCCAGTGGCAGCGTGCGTGGTGGAAAAGTTCGATTGGTCACTGTCGCTGTCGTCGTCGTCGGCGTCGAGTGGCATGATGACGTCATCGTCGTGGGAGTCGTGCGCGGTGTCGGTGAAGTTGTCAGGAACGGGGGTCCCCGTGCGGGAGGCGACCTCGGGGTCCTCCTTGTCTGCTTGGTCGTGAGCTCCCTCCCTGCGGGGGGGAACCCACCGACCGCGGTGTGCGTCGGTGTTGGGCTCAAAGCTCGAGGTTCCCTTCAAAGAGATTAAAAGGGGTCAGGAAAGGAGTGCTAGGACACATACCTGCTGCTGCTGGAGCGAGAACACCAGTCCATTTGATACTTGGTATTGATATTTGGAGGTTGCGTTGACGGGGACCTGAGAAATGTGTTAAAGGTGTCAAAAGAGAGTATTTGAAACGTACCTGCTGCTGCTGGGGCGGTGGCTGCAGCGACAAGAGCAGCGGATTCTTTGCCAGTTGCTGTAGCTTCTGCTCTTTCACCCGACACCGTGCCACCGCTGCCTTCGGACTGATGCTGGTCAGGAAAATCAGTTAACCAAGTCTTCCCCCGCAAAGAACAGAACGTACCGCAGTGCCTGCATTAGCTTCATCAGCATCCTGGACGTCGCCCTCCTCGTCCTGGATGTCGCCCTGTTAAACAAATGGGCCTAGAATTGAGAAGACAAAATGCACAGTGTCGTGCCTGCTATCCTTGTCGATGTGGGTGTCCTGGGAGTCGCCACCGACTTTGGCCTGAAAAGACAAGACAAGTCAAAAACAATAAAAAAGGGACCCAGACTTGAAAAGACGAAACACACGGTGTCGCGCAGCAGGGCAGGAGCGGGGTGCTCGTCGTCCGAGTCTGCGGTCTGCCTGGCTTTCTTATTGACGTGGTCGTCCTCGGAGTCGGCCCCGGCTTCCGCCTGTTTGCGCTTCGCAGCTGGCGCTGGCGCTGGAACAATCTTTACCAGTTGTGTTAGCTAGCAGATAAAATAAGCATCTCCCACAGATACGTACCGACAGTGACACATCGTTCTTGGAGTGCGCCGAGCGATCTTTCAGTACAGACGGGCCAGCTGCTCCTTTCTTGGCACCCTTGACGCGGCGCGGCGGGGACGGGGGCGGTGTGTCGGGGTCTGGGCTTCTTTTCTGTTGACGCTTCGAGCGACGGGTGGCCATAGCCATAGTGAAAACAAGTTGGAGTAGAGTTGGTGGACAGTTGAGTGTTTGGAAGAGAGTTCTGAATTTGTTGCCTGGTCAGCGAACTCAACTACCGCATTGTTGGACACACCTTTGCTTAAATCCGTCAGCGCTTTGGACGGCGGAAAATTCTGGAGCCATTGTTCAGGTTCGGGGCCGCACGCCGCACCTGCTGAGTGATGTGTTACCCCGGTGCAGCGTCGGCAATTGGTCCACATACCTTTTTTCCTTTTCTGTGAGCGCTTTGGACGCTTGCAAATCCGAGCTCCGGCGATTCATTGTTAATTTTCGGTGGCCGCACACCGCAAGATGTGAGTGCAAAGCGCGCTGCATGCGGCAATATTCCTGGCACAATGTGAGCAGGGGAACAGTATAAAAGGGATGGCTCACTTACTGGTAAGGTATCCTCCCCTCTAACGAACCCACCCTTCCCTCTATTCAACGCCTGCCATTGTTGCTGCCCTCCACGTCTTCAAGAATCCCACCCACCCACTCTCAAAATATCCTGCCTGCCCGCTCCCCAAAAATTCCGCCCTCCTCTCCCACTTGCAGTCAAGCTTCTTCAAGTTGTGTTCTCCCTCAGTACCCCCTTTCAAGCCTTGCCGCCCGTACTCGTCTTCAACTTCCCCGCCCTCGCAATTCCTCAAATTCTGGTCTCGTCTTCAAGTTCCCCGCTCTCGCAATTCCTCAAACTCTGGTCTCGTCTTCAAGTTCCCCGCCCACCCGCCCTCGCAATTCCTTAAACTCTCGGTTCTATCCCAATTAACCTCATAGAATATATCTTTGTACTATTTACATGACCCCCGCCCCATCCCGACTCATGCCGCCCATGCCCTCGACCCCCTGCCCCAACTGAGTTGGCGACATGGTAGTCAGGAAGCAAGAGGGAAAAGCTGTGCTGCCCTGATTGACACCATGATAGCGATGGTGATGGGGCTGATTCTCGGGTCGGGCGGTCCGGGCTATCCGAGAATCAGCCCCATCACTGGTCGTTATGTTGGTGCTTCTGGTGACATGTCACACTCTTCGCATCTGCTCTTGACCACCATGTCGCCAAAGTAAGTCGTCCTTATGCTAGAGTAGTCAGTAGAATAGTAGTAGAAAACCAAATACAAATGAATTATGACCCTCAGTGGTCTAATGCGCGCCCGAATCCCGCCGCCCGCCCTCTAAAAAAAATTAAAATTAAATTGGCGCCTCGCCCGTCCAAGTTTTATATCTAACGCGCTGACGCCGCCCGCACATAGACTCCGCACGCACACGCCCACCCTTGACGACATTCTCAGTGAGCTATTCAGCGAACTAATTAAATACCAGTGGAAGAGGACGCCAGCGACAATGCGGAGGGGACTCCTTCGTGGTCGCAGTACATTGACGACCAAGCGGAGCTCTCCATGTAGTACCATTATAATGTGCCCTGGCCGGGCCACAGGTGTATATTACAAAGTGTCTCCTTGCTTGCCAGGCCTGGTGCACATTATAATGTGCACCCTTCCCTGCCATTCCCGGCATGCTGCTGCCTGTTCCGGCATCAATGGCATGGTCCTTGTTTGTACCTGCTTATGCACCTTCTGTATTGGGCTTCAGATTGATTGACAGTATCTGCCTGTCAATCAACACCTTCTACCGCAATCATGGGCTTTTATCTGTCAATTTGATGGATAATTCCCACGCATGTACATCAAATTTGCCATCATTTATCACCGGCTTTGGGAATTGTTTTGCATTTTGTGCACCGACCAGGGACTCTTTTACCAAACCGTAAATACATTCAGATAGGCCTCAGCAGGCTCTACAACTTTTGTTTTGAGTGTATTTTTGGGTGTGTACCACCAACTTCCTTTTTGGCCACTACGCTTTTCGCCCAAAAAGGAAAGTCTACCGTTTTCTCCCTCCCTGGCTCAGAATTCATGGATCTTCCCGCACGCGCAAGAGCAGCGCCAATTCTGCGAGATCCCCCACCCCAGAGGCCCTGACCGAGAATTTGGATGATAACGGCGATTATGAACAGCTGGATCGCGAGCTTGAGGACGACAAACAGGAGGAGGAGGAGGAGGAGGAGGAGGAGGAGGAAGGAAGTGAGGAAGAGCGACCCGCTAAGCGCCGTAAGGGTGCACAAGGTATTCATTTAGCTCTCTATCTTTTTGTTTCTCTTCCATTGCAGCATCTCATGAAACTCAGTCAAAGAACCCGCTCCACCCACCGAAATCACCTACAATATCAACTTCTTCTCCGCTTCTGACATGTCCAAACTCGGAAAGAAACCCCAGCCCAAGGGATCCTCCATTTTGAAGCTCCTCGACAATGTCACGTTCGCCAGATTTGAGCGGAAAGTACTTGCAAAATTCTGCACCTTAGCTAAGATCGCGGGTGGCGCCAGAGGATGGCGAAGTCGACATCAAATTCCAGGTTCCACGTCAAGTCGTGAATTATGTTTCGCTCGATGATGAAGATGCATACCAACACATGGTCGCAGCGGCTTTGCGAGGTCAAAACCCTTCTGTCAACCTCGCTCTCAGCTACTCAGAGGTTTGTCCCCAAAGTTGTAATACTTCTTTTACATGACCGCGCACGTAGGACAAGACATCGAAATCCGACATCAAAGAGAAGGAGAAGGCCACCACTAAGAAGAAAGCAGGCAAGAAAAGCAAGGTATGATGTACGCATTTCAACGAGCAGTACACTAAGCTTCCCAGGTGCCGTCCGAAAACGACATTTCTCCTGTCAATGCCGAAATCAATGTGAAGATTGCTTTATTGCACACAAAGTATACCTGTCATGATAACGACGGCAGTGACTTCTGTTGGGTGTCTCCAGAAGACGGAAAACATATTGCGCTTGGTCACCCTCACTTCAACATGTGGGCAGCTGCCTGGGTACGATCTCTCATTTTCGTATTCAACCTGCACTGACGCCCGACTCCGCTACTTACAGGCACATGGGACTAGTGACGAGGAAACACCGCCAATCACGCTATCTTCAGCGGCAACGGTAACTCCGGTCTCGCTTCCAAGACTCTACTGCAGCGTCGTGCGGCTGCAGCCACAAACCAAGCCTCGACTGCGGCAGGACCCACAATCCACACACACAACAACTTCACTATCCCCGACGGACTTCTTGATATCTTTCGTCCTGCTGGCGTCGCATCACGACAGCCTGCTCCAATTGCTCAGCTCCACGAACCGCAGCTTATGCTGATTCCCTCGGGGATGAACGTAGGCCAACAGATGCCGATCTCAACATTCTGTGTTATCGCGAACCTTGACGATGCAATCGCCGAGAAATTTGCGGCCAATGGGTATAGGACAACGGCAGCCTTCAGATTTATCGAACTGAAAGACCTGCCGCTGATCCAATTTCTCCCGGGAGAGATTGCTGAGTTGCGAGAAGCGGTTCGGGAGTGGGCAGTGGCGACGTAAAGAATGGTTTCTGTCTTCCTGAATTTTTTCCAAGTTCCTTTGCATACGGTACTCACATTGCACGTATATTTCTTGCTCATTCATCATCGCACTTACTTGCTAAATGTCTTCCCTCTCGCATCTCGAAGTTTCCGTACCTGCATCGCATAGACGCCCTTTCTGCTCCTCATCACGTCCATCTTCATCTCAGCCTCGAGTCTGCCTGACTGTTGGCCCTCTGTCAGACCTTCACTTCCCGCCTCAATTCCGCCCTGCCAACGCTGTAGCTCTTACCTACCTTCTCCCCCCGTCTTGTACCTTCATTGTACTCTCGTAATTTGCTAATGCTATTGTCCTCTCTTACATAGGCCTCTGGATCCGCCCTCCTGCCGTCCAGGCCAGTTTTCCAGGCTCATTGTCGGTGATACTCGGCCATTCGTCTATGGTACTCGCCTCGCACAGCTGCCAGAACACCACATTGTTTTTGTTTTTGTCCTCGTCCTTGTTCTCTCTGGGAAGTACTCATTGTAAGTGCGCATTGTCCACCTCCTGCATCCTTTATGCGACATCCTTGTTCTTGTCTTTAGCCTTGGTCTGGACTCTGGAGGTTTCCTATCCTTGTCCTCAACCTTGTTACATCACTCTGCGGCCTTCTTCTTTATTTCATGTTATGTTTTCAATCCGGGATCTTACGCCCCACCCGCGAAAAGGCGACTGGTGCTTCTCTTCTCGCAAAATCGTCTCGCCTCGCCTCGCCTTGTTCTCGACATCACTCGGATCCTGATTTATTCTTGTTTCGCGGAGCTTCCATCGGCAAAGTGAACTTACGCGATCCTATCTTATCCTTGTTTTCGACATCGCCATATCGGTCCTCTCTCTCTTTCTGAATCATTCTGGGCTATCAATTCGGCGTCTCGCGCCCACGAACGGGTGCTTCTCAAAATGTTATCAATACATACTTCTCATTCGAGATTTGGTTCGAATGGTATGTCTGCTAAATGCTCTCATCGCGCGCTTCTATCATGAACCCTCAGCAAGCTGTCGTTCACTGTAGTTACCCTTTTGTTCAGTGCGATCGCAACTGGACAAGAGATGACAAGATGATGGTTATCAGATCTGGGCACATCAGCCTGTCCCATGACGACTTGTTTTTTGTGCTTGGACCGTTGTGCGGTCGGCGTTCTGTTGCTAGTACTGGAAGCGCGGGAGCGCAGTCGAAACATAATTGAAAAAATTGGGGACTTGTCGGGACTCGGAAGGTATGCTGTTTCGCTCTACTTCCTCTACCGGCTCAAAGCTCAGAGCAAGAGCAGTTACTGCGAAGATCTGTGACAGTTTGGGAACCAAACGGACTTGCACGGCGATCTGTTCGGAATCTGGATAAGGGTGCTGTGTGCCTAAATGGACAACACGGTTTAGGATCGCCGCAACACGGCCTGACCGCCTCATGCTTTCCCGCTATTGTTTCTTTCCGTTTCTCCGAGCGCCTATTTCAATATCTCTAGATGGCGGCCTCCCACCCAATTGTCTATGGCCTCTGGCATGTTTTATTTTTGAATTCGCCTATAAGGATGCTAGAAAGAATGTCAGTACTTCACAATCCGCTCCATGCACCCTCGCTCATGAATGACCTTCAAGCGGCCGGAGGTGTCTTGTCTCTGCCGCCTTCGTACGTTCCCGATAGCGAATCTGGTGTCTGGCATCAATTCCCGCTGCAGGACAAACGCGGAAAACAGTGGGGAGTTCTCGCATTCCAGAGCGGCGCACGAAAGACAACCTCAATTCCACTCTTTTACGAAGACGACACGATCCACGGCTCTTTCGAGACGGATGTCGACAAAGGCGACTCAATGCGCTCCGTCACTGTGAAGGTGCGTCTAGTTTTGCGTTTCTGGTCTTAGTACCTCACGCCTTGCCCTGTGTAGGTCGAGGGATCCGTCATCACCGGCACCATAGCCGACAATAGGGTCCGATTTTTGAAGCTGTCCACCTGCCTGTGGTCACACAAAACCACCCCTCTCCCGATTGGCTGCGGCTTCTGGTCCTTTTCGTTGTCCCTCCCGAACGAGGCCACGGTTACCACCAGCGGTCAGCCCTCGACGTTCCGAATGCCCGAGAGCTTTCTCGAGCGACACGCCCGCGTTACCGTTCTGTGCGAAATCTCTATCGCAGTTTCACGCGCCATTTTTCGGCCGGACAGCAAGTATGTCGTCTGATTTTTGCAAGATATAATGTCCCGACTCGGCCCACAGCTTCAAGACGCACTTCCGCTACATACGTTGTAGTGGGAGATTTGGGTCGGGCTGTCGGAGTTGGTGAGAGTTGAGAGGGAGAAGCGGTGCGAGCTGTTTGGAAAGGACATTAGCGTAGTGATTGGCGGACACAGCCTCAATTCACCTCTTGGATTCGACGACTTCGTAGCTTGGAAGCCAGATTCACCGTCTCCATCTGGTGATTGGAGTGCGACCGAACCACACAACTCCGCTTCCTCTACTGCACCTCCGCTTTCCGCTCCAACCACTCCGCATTCCGCACTCCGCTTGACTTGTTCCGCCTCCCGCAATTGTTTTTTTCTCGCCCTCGCCCTGGCTTACTACCCGGAGCTCCTCCCGAACGGTCTATACTACCGCCGGAACCTCGTCGTGCCTCCCAACGTCCCCTACGTCGTCAGCAACTTCCCTAGTCGGAGCACCTCTCCGAGTACTACCAGCACACTCTCCTCCGACGAATTGACTCAGACTTTGCTCCACCCGGCCGAGTTTGAGGAAAACCCACGTCACACCACCCCTAGCTCACCGGATCTCCGCCTTACGCCACCTCTACCCCCACCCTGCATACTTCCTGTCGAAGACGGCATTTTCGACATGGCGAGCACAACAGACAAAATGTTCTACGGCGATGGTCGACACGGCGACTGGATCCCGCGGGATTATATCAAAAAAATCAAGCGCACCTTCGTGGGACGTCCGAACGTTGCCGAAGCGGATAAGGTCGAGTTATTTGGCCTGTCACTCGCGTCAACCAGCGCGGCTGAGGCCTGGTTCGACGGGCTTGATGCCGCGCAGACCACGACATGGGCCGCGCTCGAGACTGCATTTAATATGAAGTGGCCGAAGGAGGTGGTAGTGGCGAAGTCGGCGCAGGAGATGTCGGACGAGATGATGGAACTCGAGATGCGGGAGGACGAGATGGGGGTGAAGGTCGACGTTGATGGGATATTGACGTACGGCCATGTCCGCTGGGCGAAGCAGATGCGTCTGCTCTGCGAGAAGGACACAACGGGTCTCCTGATTCCGCAGGTGCGCCGGAAGCTTCCCCAGGCGATGAGGAGTCTGGTCAGCAGCGCACACACAGACTGGAAGGTCTTCCTACAGGCCGTCTCCGACGTTTCTGTCCCCGATCTGCTCGAGGAAATTGAGAAGGAGAAACGTCTTCGCTCCCTCGAGGCCTTGAAGTCGCCTACCTGCACCGTTGCGTGCGGCCATGGCAAAAGCTTCCATCACACCGCATCCTTCCTCCTTCCGTGCGCATACTCCCAGCACCCCAACGATCCGCAGAGTACCTGCACCTAACCCGTTCGTCTCGAACGGCCCCATTCATCCTTCAAATCTCTTTGCGCCTGGCCGCGCCTGCGGGTAACTTTCAGCCCTCGACTCCCTCCGCACAAATTCCTGTGGCTGAGCGCCTCGTGATCCTACAGCGCAACCTCCCCGTACACCACCCGAACACGCCCGCGGGTCAGGACGGGTATGCGCAGCAGATTGCAACATACAAGTCAGTCCACGGCGAGACCACGCTTCCCAATGAGCGTCGCCCTTACCCGCTCACGCCTGGCACCGCTCCTCTCGACTCTGGCGCATGTTACAACTGCGCTCGGGGTGGGCATTTGGCGAAGGATCGTGAGGGGAATCCCACCTGCCCGAACCCCTCTGCCATTCCTGATCCCGAGCGCCGCTGGAGGAATATTGCGGGCTTCATCTACCGCATGAATCGCCAAGCTGCCCCACCCACCGAGATGCGATATGTCAGCGCCGCGCAGCCGTTCTACGACCCCAACACAAATACGTACTTCACCCTCGACTACGAAGACGGTAGCCACGCATACGCCTACGAAGACGAGCAGGGAAAAGGCCAGGGGTCGTCGGAGTAGAGAGTGCAGCTCAACCAACGACCCCAGTACCTGAAACTGCAGATATTCCGTCAGTCCCCGCGTGCAACGAGGCTACACCCGGGGACGATGTCCTAATGCCCGACGCCAAGTGTACCCCGGAGAGCGGGGATGGAGCTAGACCTGTTGTTGGCGAGGTTATCCCAGACACATTCATGTACCACAAGGATTCTCTAATCGAGATTTTTGATTTGTACGGCGTCGGTGCGGAAGAGGGAGAAGAAAAGAACTCGGTCCCATTCATCCAACACATGCAGCTTGGTGGGCCGCAAGGGGAGGTAGTGCGAGTGCAGGGTGTTGTGGATGATGGAGCACTAGTTGCAGCTCTTGACTCAAAGGTCTACGAGCGGGTCAAACATCGATTGAGCCCGCTCGGGAGGTCTGCCCGCGTGCTTCGTATGGCAGACGGCCGTCTCACGCCGTCTATTGGGACCTGGACAGGCGACATAACACTGGGCGGCAAAACTCACTGCGGCCGCTTCGAAGTCTTTGACAGTCGTGGGGCCTGGGCGCTTCTGTTTGGGAAGCCGCTCCTCGAGAAGTTCAATGCAGTACACGAGTACCGAACCAGACATATTGCACCTACGCGATGGCGAAGGCTGGATCAGCCTCCATAACGCGTTTTCGACCACGCACCGTGTACCAAGTCCCATTGTCGCGCCCACAAATGACGTCGAGCAGTGCACAAATTCGGGGGCGGGAAGAACAGCGCGCCGTCGAGAGACGAAGATCTGGAGCACAGTCGTTGCGAACCAGAGAGAAAAAGCGAGGGACATTAATTGGGGGGATGAGGAACCCCCCACGAGGCAAGTCCCAGCCGAACATCCACTCCCCGCATTGGAAAAAGTTGATAATTCGGAGCCGATGGAAGGGAACAATACGCAAATATCACCACGGACACGGAAGGAGGTTCGATTCGCGGGTGTTGAAATGCGGGGGGAGGACACACCCCCCACGAGGCGAGTTTCCCACTCCATTCCACAAGATTCCGAGGTGCAGCTTGACCAGCCGCCGATGTTTGAAACAGTGCACAGTCGGCCGTTGACAAGTTCTGGCGTTGAGCGTCGAAGTGCAGAGGAAAGGATAGCGTGGAGACGGTCCAAGAATTTGCCCGACAAGAAGTCCAGTGGAGAGAAAAAGATGCGGCGATGGTTAAGCCGTGATCGACGGCGCGAGGCGGCACGAGAAAGGAAGAATGTTATGACGCGAGCAGACGCGGTGGGGGATGAAAGTTCCCCCACGAGGGAAGTCCCCCCTCATATGTCCGCCAATACCTCCCTCCCACATGTTGACCCTCGGTTCCGCAGCGCCCAAGTCGACAGCAAGCAGGTGGAAGACCACTGGAGCAATACTTGGATCCTGGATGATGCGGCAGGTCACGGTGGCGACCACCCCGGAGTCGAGCAGCCTATCATGGCGGATGCCTCAGACCCGTCCATCTTGACGCGCAAAACCGATCCGTTCCTCCCCGCACGTGTCGATGCTATCATGTCGGAGCTACAGATTGGCACTGATCTGAGTCCAGCAGAGCGCGTGCGGCTAGAGGAGGTATTGCGGTCCTTTGCTGATTGTTTTGCTCTCTCAATGAGCGAGGTTCTTGCGGTCGACGGCGCGGAGCACAAACTCAACATTCCGGGCCGTGAGAAGGCAAAGTTCCGGACCAATCCCCGTCAGCGCCCACTCAGCACCCCACAGCGGATTTATCTCAACAACGCCATTGATAAGATGCTGCAAGCTGATATCATCGCACCTATAGATCACCGCGACGTTAAATGTTGCGGGGCAACCACTCTCGCAAAAAAGGCTCACGATGGCGCCGGGCTTACGTTGGAACAGCTGCAACATCGCGTCAATGATGAATGCGTAGCAAATGGCTTCCCAACCGCGTTCGAAAACCTCCCACCTCGAGAACCACTTCCAAGCAAACCAGACGGCGCGGAGCAGACTAAATGGCGAATCTGCCAGGAGTTCAACGATCTCAACAAGCTTACCGAGGTGCCGCCGTTGCCGCAAGGTGACATTCGATTAAAGCAACAGCGCCTCAGTGGCCACCGGTGGTTGAACATGTTCGATTTTGCCTCGGGCTTCTATGCGTGTGCGGTAACAGAGGTGGACCAGCCGTATATTTGCTTCTATGTCGAAGGACGCGGGTTTTTCAAGTACTTGCGCATGCCCTTTGGGCTGACAGGTGCACCCTCGACATTCGCGCAGTTGACGGCCGACGCGCTGGGTGACTTGGTTGGGGTCTTATTCGAGCTTTTTGTGGACGATGGTGGTATGGCGGGCGATGATTTTGACACGATGTTGCAGGACACTGTGACATTGCTCACCAGAGTACGCGAGAAGAATCTCTCCCTCTCCGCCTCTAAATCCGGATTTTTCCTCTCGAGCGCGGTCTTTGCAGGAGGGCGCATCGGTAAAGATGGAATTGCTCCAGATTTATCGAAACTCACCGCCATCGTCAACTGGGAGCGCCCGACTGATATCCAGAACTTGGGTGCCTTCACTGGCCTCACAGGATATTTCCGCAGCCTTATCAAAGGTTACGCAACGGTTGCGCAGCCTCTAACAGACCTCAGCCGTAATGTCCAGATCCCTCAGCATAAAGGGAGGAATGCATATCGCAGAGCGATGCGCAGCTTCTCCTTGGCGGACCTGTGGAAACCAGAGCACACTCGCGCATTCCTACGGCTCAAAGTAGCACTCACCAGCGAGCCTGTGTTGAAAGGCCCCAAGTTCGATGGCACACCATTTATTGTGACCACCGACGGCTGCAAATTCGGGCTCGCTGGGATGTGTTCCCAGCGATTTACAACAATAGGTCCTAACGGCAAGGAAGTCGTCAAAATCCACCCTATCGCTTTCGCTTCGAAACGAACCTCGGCCTCGGAGGAGAAGTACAAACCATTTCTTCTCGAGTTTGCGGCACTTAAATTCAGCTTGGATAAATTTTCCGACTTCGTTTGGGGGTTCCCAGTCGAGCTGGAAACCGATTGCCGTGCGCTGCGCGATCACCTAACAAACGACAAGCTGAATTCCACTCACTCGAGGTGGCGCGACGGCGTACTGGACCACCACATAACCGATGTTCGTCACCGGCCGGGTCGCCTCAATCCCGTTGCTGATGGCTTGAGCCGTCAGTACGTGGGGAAGGAGATTCGGGCTGGAGACGGACATGAGTGGACAGTGAGCGAGGACTGGGAGGCACGTACTGGACTCACACACGATGTCTTCGCGGTGAGCGAGGCCGTGACAACACCCGAGTACGCCACCTTGCGCACGCGTTTCAAAGACGAGCGGATTTTTCTGGAGGTGGTTGAAGCGCTGGGGGAGTTGGATCATGGTAAAAGTCTGCGCGAGCGCAAGCGTGCCCGCCATCGCGCGAGTGGATACATGATTGCAGAAGGGAAGTTGTGGCGCGTCCCAGGCGGGAAGTCGATCCGCGCAGAGGCGCGAGTCGAGTGCGTCACAAGAGCGGAGGCGAAGGAGATGGCATGGAACACCCACCGCGACAGTGGCCACTTCGGGCGGGACATGATCAAGATCCAGCTGTTGTCAAAAATTTGCAGTCCTGGACTCGACCAATCCATCACGCAGGCGATTACGGGGTGTGGCCGATGCAAGGGTTTTGGAGCCGCACACATCCACTCTCTTCTCGAGCCGATTACGAGGCGTCACCCCTTCGAGCTAATGGTGTGCGATACCCTTTCAATGTCGCCGGGCAAGGGGGGTTACAAAAAACTCGGCCTGTATGCAGATCTTCACTCACAAAAGCTTTGGGTCAGGAAGCTCAAAACCGCAGCGACTGGAATGACGACACGTACGGGACTCGAAAGCATCAACCACGACTTTCCCTCCCCCGAAGTTTTGATGTGCGACGGTGGGCCGGAGTTCGACAATAAAGTGGTGCGGGAGTACTGCAAGTCGAAGGGGATCGAACTGCGTATTCTCCCCGCGATGTCGCCGTGGGTGAATGGCCTCCTGGAGGGCATGAACAGCAAGCTGCTGGGCCGCCTCAAGCGCATGTGCGCGCCAGACCTCGGCGAGGACGAATACGAGGCGATGGGCGCGACGGACTTGCCGAGCAACTGGCCAGATCATCTGGAAGCAGCTGTTGAGTCGCTCAACAACAGAATCCTCCCGAATCTTCGCTACTCACCGAACGAGCTCTTATTTGGGCTCGTCATAAACACCCCACGCACCGAGCCGAGCCGCAGCGCGTCCCCGTTGGAGGAGAATGATCTTGCCGTTCAATTCGCTTACATGGACCAGCTGCGAGTTGACGCGTATTCACAGATCGTCGACCACTGCACAGAGACGTAAAGCGGCGTTCGATAAGAACGTGTTGGCAAAAGCGCCAAAGGAGGTCGTATTCAAAGCAGGCTGGCTAGCACAAGTCTATCGAAGCGACCTGGACTACACGTTCAGGACTGAGCGGAAGACCGAGCCGAAATGGTCTGCCCCGCGGCGAGTCGTAAGCCGTAACCGCAACTCGTACAAGCTGGAGACGTTGGAGGGTTTGCCAATCAAGGGTTGGTTCAGCTCTCGGCGCTTGCGCAGGTTTATCCCTCGCACGGGGACGGCTCTTTCGGAGGCTCAGGTCGCGATCGAGGAGGCGTGGGGAGCGCAAGAGGACGCGGAGGACGAGCCACCGGTGCTGGTACCGGTCCAGGATAATGAAGAGGCCGATGAAGAGGAGTTTTTCGACGCAGAAGATGGGGGTGACGAGGTTTGAGGACGCAACGAGGGCGTTGCTACACGGGGGGTGGGCAGATGTAGTGGGAGATTTGGGTCGGGCTGTCGGAGTTGGTGAGAGTTGAGAGGGAGAAGCGGTGCGAGCTGTTTGGAAAGGACATTAGCGTAGTGATTGGCGGACACAGCCTCAATTCACCTCTTGGATTCGACGACTTCGTAGCTTGGAAGCCAGATTCACCGTCTCCAACGTGTACATGCCCAGACCCTCCCTCGGCTCTCCGACAACGCGCATACCAGCTCAATCGCCCGCTGGGTGCTTCTCACAATGCTGATCTTGTTGTACATAGCAAGCGATCCTTGTTCTCTCTCGACATTGCTAATTTTTTTTCATTTGGATAGTAAGGGCGGGCGGACTCTTGTATCCGCAACACTCGGTTGATTTGATGAACAAGTCTTGTTCTCGACATTGTTGCATCGTTCTTTCATTCTGCGTTTAGCGCCACATATCAATTCACTTCTTGAATGCAAGATGCTTGTTCTTCTCGTTCTCGAATTCTGTGTATACACATACTTGCTCGCTGTTGTTCTTCTCGCATGTCTGGTTCACATTGCATATTCTCTTGTACTGATTTCGACTCGACTGTAATCCAAATGATTTGATAAACTCGCATTACATTAGGATGATTAGAAGTAACCCGTGTGCATGAAATACCTCTCTGCGTCCGACGCCGTCACGATCTCCATCGCAATCTTCATGTCGAAGATAAGGCCAGCGCCTGTGGATGCGGAGAAGAGGTCCGAATGTCGACGAATGAAAGCCTTGATCTTTGAAAAGGCTTCTTCAATCGGATTGAAGTCTGGTGGCAAAAATTCAATCCGGACACCTAAATACGGAATTAGCAGTGTGTGTTCAAAAAGATCAATCACGTACGGAAGCGCTCGGCCAGTTCCAAGATCTCCTCTCCGTGGTGGATACGTGCGTTGTCCATAACTAGCACCGACAATGGACCAGGGAAGGGGGCAGTGAGGGGCATCTGTCAACAGTCAAATGTCAGATGTAACGAATTGCAGCGCGAGAAAAAGCGCACGACTTCATGTTCAATGAAGTCCAGGTAGTCAACCCGTTTCATCGACCCCTCGACAACGCGGTTTGCCATCATCCCATCCACTATGAGGAGGCCCGTCCCTGTCAGTTGTGTCCCGTGCACAAATTTCTCCTTCATTTTCACTCGCTGTCCCTTCTTTGATCTACCATACCCACGGCTGTACGTGCGGTCGTTCTTGGATGTCTCATCAAGGAAGCCAAGATAGTCTGCCGGATATTCGGCCATCCTGCGCACAAAGTCCATCCGAACCTTCTCATTGCGCTCTGCCGCAATTTTCTTCAGTTTCTTCCGTGACATCCCGAGACGCTCCAGTTCGCGAAAGATGGTGGTGAAATGCACGGAGATGTATCGATTGTGTTTCGTGAGGTTGAGCATCTCGTCGAGAAACCAATCCGGCCGCAATTTGACCAGATTCAAGATGTAACTGAGGTCATCTCGCTGGAGAATCCGACGGCGTCCTAAGGTAGTACTTTTGGGTTTCTCTACCCATCCTGTTGTCCTCCAGAGCTTCCACGTGCGCCAGAATGTCAACTCTGAGAACCCGACAATCTCCAGAATGTTGTCGAGCGGCAAGATGCTGTGCTCATAGAGGTTCATCGCGGTCAATTTGACCTGGGATTGGATGATACGGCCAGGCATCATGATGGTATGTATACGTGATGGGAGAGCGTGCACGCTGTTACCAGTGTAGCGGACAAGAGCGAGGGAGATGGAAGCGAGAAGGAACCGAAGAATGTTCACACATATGTAAGAAGCCCACCTGATGCGGCGCCGGAACGGCCGATCCTCAACTGAACGGTTTGCGCTGATTCAAGCGCCCTGTAAGGTACTTTACCTTATGAAAACATGTTTGGTACAATCAAAAATATCGGAAAAACATTCAGAGCAAGTGAAACAAGCTCAGAAAGCGGAGACTTTGAAATGTTTTGAAATGTTTTATTTTCAGGCGACTGTCATCAATTTCGCAAACGGCTGTAAACTGGATATTAAACTTCAGGTTTCGGACGCCTTTAAACACATCTGCAGATGGTCGGCAGATCATCGTCACCCACTGAAAAAATGCAAAAATGGCAGGGTGACGATGATCTGCAGACCATCTGCAGATGTGTTTAAAGGCATCCGAAACCTGAAGTTTAATATCCAGTTTAATACACTTTTAAATGGGAATCTATACATCTCATTTAGTCTTCCTTTAAACTCAATTCAAAATCTAAAGTATAGACAAGCATACAGACTGCCCTTATATCTTTCGTTTCGCAACTCATTTCAACATGATTTATTCTCCATTTTTTGTATTGCATTTCCCTGTCGGCAAAAGGTGTAACAATACTTGGAGTTTAGTGGACATTTATTTGTATTCTGATAGATTAGATTAGTGATTAGATTTAGTCAAGCCATAAATCCCATATATAAAATTGAGTTTATGGCATATTTATATATATTAAGATACTTTAGGAAGCGTAGCTAACTTAAATGCCCACTAAATTGAGGAACCGACGGTGTGAGACACCTATGGGAGGTGTGGGCGGAATGGGCCGAGCTGTCTAGTTGATGTGATCAAAAGCTGGGACAGACAAATCGGCAAGTGTGAGGTGTGACACGAGCGTGGGAAACGGTCAAAGCGAGAAGTATTGAGGGCTTTTTGGGTTTCACGAGGCCATTGCGGCGGTATTGCGGCGGTTAGTAACCTGCCATGATGGACAGGTTCGGCGATCAACGAGCGACGCTGCTCATCTATAAGCAGGGCGAGATCAAGGTGAGCGACAAGATTAGATTCGTAATATGATTACAAGTCAGCTATTTAAGGGCGGGCAAAAGATGCTGTATCAATAAGCAACACACATCAGTAAGCACAACGGTGCACGGCGCGTGAGAAGACATGACGTGCGCCGGCCTCTACTTCCAACATCATCAGCGCTCTCGGAGTCTGTAAGAATCTCATGCGTTCTTCGTCTCTTCCTGTATCCTTGTCTAATGCGCTTTCACCTGGCACTGGAGGCAAGTGCCATGGGCGTGGGTTCACGGCATATGACCGATACTTGCCATGGCACTTGCCACGGCAGAACCTATGTGTTGACATGATTCGTCTTTGTTCTATTTTGGTTCTTTGTTTTGCTTCATTCTCTGCCGTTATAAGTTAGTACATGTCAACCTGCGTGTCTTTTTTGTGCTGGATAGTACAAGGATCATTGCAACATTAAATTCTGAGTGAAATTTAGTGCAGAATATCAATAATTAGGCTCGGAAACAGATGCCGATGGCGGCTGAAAGTGCGGTGCTGCAACTGATAGGATCGGCCCCAGACTACTCGGCATCCGAAGGTTTATTAATTTAAGAGTGGTTCCTGATAGCCATGTGGGTGGATACCGTAGTTTGTAGGGCTATTATCAACACAGAGGTAAATTCTGAATTCAATGGACTTGTCTTCATTCGTGCCTCCTGACTTCTTTCGTGATTCTTTGCTAGTGAACACTTCTATATCCCACCGAACTGTGATGAAGGTTTTGAAACAGGATATTTGCGTCCAAGGAGGATAAGATCTCCGTGTTTTGTTTCGGGTGCGGTGGGAAGTGCAGACGGAAAAGCGCATGATCATCCGCGGCATGAGACAAAGATCCAGAATTGAACCAAAATAGAACAAAGGGCGAGTGTCACGCATGGTAAGTGCCATGGCAAGTGTCAGTCCTCTGCCATGAAACCGATTCCACGGTACTTGCCCCCAGTGTGGGCGTCTCCAACTCTATTCATGTTACCAAGGAAGTATATTTCAGGGGTGCCAGTGAGCTTCTTTGAAGACAGGCCCGCGCAAAAAACTACCGCCCATGTAAAGAAGAATCGCAGTTTCACTCGCTCACCACTTATCTCAAATGATATACTGGATACATTCCAGCTTCCGCGGCCGTATCTGCCGCTTATCTATGGCTCCGGATGAGATGCGTTGTCGTGTCGCCTCCCGCGATCATCATCACAGCGGTCCATCTCGACTTGTTGGAGCATCGTAAGGGATGGATCTTAACACCGTTGCGAGAAATACTTTCCAAATCCGGATTCTATACCCCTAACATAGGTATGGGGAGCCATCTTTTCCCTTTTTCCAGGGACCCTGTGCGATCTCACAGATCTTCTGTTCCTCAGCAGGTGCTAATTGTTCACAGGGCAGTGTGGTATGTTTGCACAAAATTCTCGCCCTGAGGCGTCTTCTCTTGTGAACCAATTGAATTGTCTGAGGACTGGTTTCCCTTCTGCGATGCGGGAGAGTGAGTCATTCACCAGGTGTAATTTCTGATCTGACAACTCGGGAGATTATCACTCTACAATGATGCGGACTCTTGTCAAGGGGACCGTCTAAGGGAGTACTCATCTGCGATCTCATCATCTCTTGTAAAGTGTTCTCATGCGAGCAGAGATGGATGGAGTGATAGATAACCACGGTGATATCTTTTTTTGAACAGATAAATTCATCAGCGAACAAGATGGTCATAAGGATTGTGTGTTCAACCGGTGAACACCGCCCACAAAGACTACTTATAACATCGCCAACATCACAGCCTGTCTGAGTCTTGCTCTAACGCTCCTCAAGGAGCTCAATGATGCATTCAGGCCCCCATTCATTCAGCCCATTTGAAACACTGTTCTGTCATTAATTTTCATGATACAGCTGGGTTCCTCTGAGTTACACCAGTGTCAATATTACCATATCTTGATGGATGTTATAGAATGTGAAACGGAACAAAAATGATTGTGCTGAGCTTATGGAGAATATTCACAAAGTCCTATATGCGATTGTCGAGCTTCATATATGATCCGAGACTACCGGGTCACTTCCTCCCTCCTCCGTTGATCACATCGGGAAATTCATGGAGTAAGTTGAGTTCACCATGTGAGTCCAGCCCAAACTGACTTTGTTATAGAATTCTACACAAGCCTTCAGGATGAGATGCAACGTCGAAGGGCTTTAGGGGTGCAGCCCGCATCAACAAACACGGCCCGTTTGATCCGACTTGGGGGAGGCCGATGCTGCGCACGGCATGACTCGTACTTTGGGATTTATACTTCGTATTTTCAGTACTGACTTGCACATAGCAAAACAAATTCACTTTGGTTCGTCGAGGTACCTGTACCTAAGTATTTCATACGTAGACGAATATCACATTGTTAAATTGCTAAACAAAAATGTTTCACCTATTTCACCCCACCTTAACCGACTCTACTGAACACGTGATTTCCTATCCGGTGATGTCCGAACTCGTTATACGAATCGGGAGGTCAAAGCGTTCAATACGAGGTGCAACTTGTATTCACGGCTCGTCTACAAATATCAGCTACTACCAAAACCGCCACTATAAAAACACAGACCAATGGGCGCTAATGCCATTCGCACTCATTTCCCAACCACCACGTCTCACCGGTAAGTCTTCATTATCAGTTTCTTTTGCATGTTTAACGTGGGTGTAAGATGGCCCCCACGCGGTGGAATCGAAGACTGCACCATATCGTTTGAGTGTCTCATACCAGTCCGGCTTTAGTCATTGCAATGTAAGTTTTCATTGAGTTCTTTTTATATTCTGGGTCGCCTCAGCGCCGCCAGCTCTGACCCGTATCCCAGCAACGGCCCCGGAGTCAACTATATCGCACCCACGACCTCGTCGCCGATGCCGACGCCTACGAGCCAGGTCTCATCAACCACCAAACGTTGCTCGCTCATAGGGAAATCAAAATCAGGGATAGTAAGGACTTTGATCAATGTCTTTACGGGTACACACAGTGCCAGCTGCTGTATTGGCATGAATGGAAGGCGGTGTATCCTGCACCAGAGCGCAAGCTACGAGTACTTTATGTACTCGTTCTTTTTCATCAATCGGGAACCAGATTTTCGATATGGCAAAACGTTTATCAGTGCGTTTGAATAGTGTAATGAAAATAGTGGCTGTGTTCGTTAGGTTTTTCAAGTCTTTTTAGCAGGCTAATCTAATGAAATTAGTGATTATATAATGCATAAAGATGGGGCCGGTTCGAGTCCGTTGGGTCAATCCTTTTGTTATTTGTTTCAAAACACATATGTAGCTTAGTTTTATCCTAACAACTACAGTGTGTTTGATTCAGAGAATTATCCCTCATTTATTCTTGGTTGTAATATAAAACATTGGTATGTTGAACATGTTTATTTGCTACTCTGCCTCTCACGTGCTCTCATTTATTATATCTGTGACAGATTGTATATTGTATTTTGCCTGCGAGCTGTCTAACAAAAATAGAGAGTGCCCGATATTCTCCCCAGCGAGACTGTTACTGATTGAATCCCTGTAAAACAAAGAAGAGGGTGGCCATTGGTATTTGAATTCAATAAATGGAACCGGAAGGTGGAATTGGTACTTCTTGGGAGGGTGTCTTTACTCATCAACCAGGGTGTTGGATCATCACTCGAGATGTCATTCACAAACAGAACTTGTCCTGTATGTGCCTATTTGGGGGGTTTCAAAGGGGGGAGGACCGAGAATGTTGCTTTTCGTCGCATAAGCATTTATTACCATTTTGGGAACGGCGTCTATTTAATCTTCCGGCCCAAACGACAGGGCACATCACCCTCTTTTTAAAATTACGGGTGTCCGAAGCCTTTTTAAACTCCGCCATCAGCTCTAACCTTTTCCGTCGAGCTCTCTGTTTCCACTCATGCCGTGCCTGCCGCGGCCGCGTAAACTCCCATCATCACTTCACTCCTCTTTATGAAATTATCCATGTCTGTCTGAAGCCTTTTAAACTCCGCTTTTGGGACATCAGGTCCGAGGCTTTGGAAGCGCTGGGTCCAGACCTTTGGAAGCGCTCAATAAACGGCACTTTCTCGGGGATCTTGGCCCCATGATCAACTTCAAGCGCACACGCGCCTATAAAAGTGTCCACAATGCCAAATTCTGTTTTTTTTGCTCACTGTTATAGTTTCTGAGGCGCTAATTCAAGCGCCAGGCACCAGTGACTTGAATTTTCTTGCAACCCCATCAATTCCGCCCTCGCTTTGAGGGACAGGCTGGCAATAAAATTCTGAACTTGACTGCAACCTTGAAAAAAGACCGCTCTGCGATTCCCCCGAGCACTTATCAATTCAATTCCACTCAAATGAAGTCAGTCCCACATGAAATCATGACCATTTGCAAACAGATGGGAAATAACCTCACAAAAGAGGTTGGGAGGCCGCGAAGCGGCCGACCAGCCCCTTGTTTACTTTTCAACTTAGGCTCCTTCTTCTGGTCTGCGGAATACAACCTACATATGAAGTTTTGCTCATTCCCGCTACCTTTAGGTAAGGGTTATAGGGCGCCCTATTTTCACAAGTCGCAGTAAATCACATTTTCGTCATCCCATTTTGCGTAAGCATTGATCTTCCCGCTGGAAATCCTTCGGCTTCCTTGTTCCGGCAGAACAGCCGACGATTGCCGTCCACAAACTCATAATGTTGCTTAGGAACTGTTCCGTGATCGGGTCCGCTCTTTATCACAAAATTCTCCCATCCTTCAATTTATTACTGACCCGTGACACTAACCCTGATGTCCAACAAATTACGCTTGTTGTTGGACTATTGCTTGGTACTGCTGCCAATAGTACAGCGTGGATGGGGTGAGCGCGCATTTGGCTGTTTTGTCTGTCAAAAATTCTGTGATTCAACATTATCTTGAATCTACATGATCATCCTCAGCCAGGACTCGTGATATGCACCAAAACACTTCCTCTGTCCAGGGTCAGAAAAGTATCTGTGACTACAGTTGCTCACATGCATCAGTTCGACTCGGCTTGATCGTATTTACGCGAGTCCAGAACAACGTCCCTCATGCTTTGTGGGGCACTCGGGTACAAATACACCTCTACACACCCAGACTTCAAGGTCAGAGGCACAATTCTGGATGCCCAGATGCCGACCCGTCGGCTTCCGGTTGGCGGCCGTTTTTTTTTTGCCGTCTGATCCTGTCTCAGGGATAAAATTTCGAAACAGCGACCGCTACTATGACGTCTGGCTATCAGAAACCGACGGCCGCCACTGTTTACAAGATAGTGGGCAGCCTTAACTGGATGCTCCACAATCCTCTTTCATGGAATTAAATTCCGTTAACCACTAGTTTCAGATTTAATGTGTGGATAATTTTTCCATCGCTGATTTCCTGTTCCAGCTTGCTTCCTTCGCCCTCGGGCACCTGCATAATATCTCAGGCACTATCATCAGTGGAGCGCCTTTGATTCCTCAGAGATGCTCTATTTATCCCTGGAGTGTGCGATATCAAACCATCATACCATGCACTGATAGTCAGCGATTCTCATCGCCATCGTGCCCATGCTATATTCTATGATCTGTCATCGTGATGTCGGCCCATAGTATCATCTCATTGGTGTGGTCATCCAGTGCCTGTCTCTTCCAGCATTGGGTAACAGACATTTTTGTTTGGCCCCAAGCTGCGCCCACAACTCTCGGTGGAATGCTGGTGGATGACAGGGATTTTTGCTTGGAAGAAGAGAACTCAAACCAAGTCCCACTGGCTTATTATCTGTCAGTCCTGCCACAACCGAGGCCAGCCATGCTGCGACGTATTGAGTCCATACACATGGAGTATTGGGGATGGTGTAGGTGCCAACAAGGTGGTCGATTATCCAATACCACACAGGAAGGGTCAGTGCAGTCTTCTTATTATCTACTGCTGCATGATAGCCGGGCATCTACGGCCTCGCCGAAAGAGGTTAGCTCATCAACGGTTGTTGTGTAGTGGTGTAGTGAAAGTATATTATCATGGCCGTATGTATAAGTAGCTACAACCCAGTACGTTCCGAAATGGGACCCCACTGGTTTAATTTATCCCGAGTCTTATTCATGGTTGGAAATTGTGATACTGATGAACATTTGCGCAAAGTCAATTCGGAGAATGACATGGTTGGAGCAGATTCACGCTCAGTGTAATTTCCAGCCTTCTCTGACTGGTAGCGGGCCGTGCCGCCTGTCGGCCTTACCAGCTTTATTTAACAGCCCAAGATCTGTGCTTCCCACCGATTCGCCTCCCAACTTGGAAAACTTGATTGATGGCTGATCTATCAAACCTCCTAGAACCACCCACCACCAGAGACTCGTGGAATTTTGTAGAGCATGAGGACCTACCTTCTCAGGTTATCGGGGATGTACAGCAGACGGAAGAAAGAGAGGGTGCCTTATTCCGGCTCATATTCAATGGTTGACCGGCGATCAAGCCGAAGATCAAATCCTCGGTATTATCCGAAGTCCTGCGTACGCAAGACTTCGGATAATACCGAGCCACCGTTTCTTACCGGCTTTTATTTGTGCCTCTTTGTGCACACCCCCATAAAGGCTGTCCCCTTTTCTTTTTCTCTCGTTCTCTGCTCACTTTGAACATCAGACGGTCCACGATTCGAACAGCAGATGAATCGCCCCAGCCAAATCCGTGTGATCATTCCCTCCAATGCCATATTTCAGATCTCCAGGTGCGGAATCAAACCAGATTTTGGCCAATCCCGCACAGGTTGAATAGCCTCTGCCACATATGCTGTCCGGAAGAAGGAGTATGGTTTGGCTGTGGAGTTTCTCAAAGCAAGTCGTTCAGTATTCTGGGCTCAAGCACTTCAACCTCGAACTCCACTCGACAGGTTGGAGTCAGCTAAAGATCCTCGCAGTCGGGACCTCGCCGAAAAACTCAAGGACCTTGCGCACCAACCAGCTCACATTGAGCTTTATGGCTGCAAATTCAACAAAACTTCGTCTTATATTTTCTGTTTCTGTTTGTGACCCGCCGCTTGACGGCCTCTTGCCATCATTTATTCACCCATCGCCAACGCAAAAATCACGTGATCCATTTGTCAAGAAGGAATGTGTTCATGGTGGGACCTGCTTTGCTCATAATTGGATTTTGTTGTGCAAAATTGAGTATTGAACCAGAATTAACTTTGTTCCATGTGCTGGGACCTTTTAATGAAGCAATCCGTATCCAACAGCAACTGTTGGTTGAGTGTCGGCTGAGCCTTTGGTTGTAAATTTCAAGCCTGCAACCTGAGATTTTTTTTCTGGATACTCTAGATGTACACCCAGGATGGATGATCTCCTGTAATTTTCCAGGGTCTCTGGGCCCAATGGTAGGCCAAATACACTAAATCATGGTTTCTTGATTGCTGGCATGTTCCTGGGCTGCATCACCCAAACGGTTAGAGCCACACATCCTTTCCAATTCCTAGTCCATGGGACAGGCAGTTTCAGGGCGATATAATTCATTGTTCCGGCACAGTTCATTTCCCTTCTAACACATCTGTGATTTCATTCCTGTACTTGCTTCATTGGTTCTTCCGTGCTGTAAAAATATTCTGACATGTATTTGAAGTCCCAAAATATGATTTACAGGTCCCTGTAATATTTGTACCGCTGCCGTCAAGACACTTGTAACAAACATGTTAAATAATGTTGATGTTGTGTGCATGCAGGCACATCCTGTGAAGGCTCCAGTTTAACATGCCTTCAGGGTTTTATCACCCCAGGAACACAATGGCAATGTTCCCGAGTCCCGTCGCGATGTGCATCCGCCGCTCTGAGGATTTCAATTCAGAAATTCCTTTCTGCTATTTTATTGGTGTCCTGTATGGGCTTGACTGCAGTACCAGATTAAATCTGGAATTTTTTCACCTCTGATGAGTGCCCACTCACTTTCCCCTGGGGCTTCGGGGTCGTTTTTCATCGTTGTTCAAGCGCCAACGAAGGCTGTGCAATTTTGTTTGGGTATGCTTTGGTCCCTGTCAACTTGTCAACGATCAGGCCGGCGATCAGTGCGACCGGCTGTATCCGAAGTCCTTCGTACAAAGGCTCTCGGCTGTATCCGACCGTCGTACAAAGGCTCAACACAGCCACCAGTCAGTACTTCATTCAATGCAGTTTTGAGCCAGTTGACGTATACTTATTTGCCTTTCACACAGGACAATTGGCAAGTACCGTTTGCCCATGTTTGAAAGCTGGATTAATTGATTTCAATGTTGGTTCCAGATATCTGTGGATGGTGGACGGTACTTTGATTGAACACATGTTCCCAGAGAAATATCCCAGCTCATCCATTCCCTGTTTTTTCCAATGCTTAAATTTATAAACCATCCTGAGTGTATCTTCATTGTAGTTTGGAGTTGGTCTGCAGCTCATCAACTCATGGGATTGAACTACTCGGAAACACGGCTTGTTACTCGTTTGTAAAGAGTTCCGATATCCCGGGAACGTCAAATTGTCAATTGCTCGTATATGCTTCAACTTTGGCTTGTTGTCCAAAACACCTAATAAATCCCTCCTCAGACTTCTATCTTGGTTCACACCTCATTGCTCGAATTTTCTTTGGGCCTTCTCCACGCTCCTATCTATTATTTTATCGGGAACCTAGTCCGTGTTCCGGGTTTCGACTCGACAAGGGGTTAACAAGGGGCCAACCTCCTTTTAAATAAGCAGTACATCACTACCAAAAGTAAAGTACGAGTCATGCCGTGCAAAGCATCGGCCTCCCCCCAAGTTAATGGGTGAGTCAAATTTCAGCGTTGTTTTTTTTGGCTTTATTTGACTCATGTCCAGATCACGTGGTGCAGGACGACACTCGCTTTGCGCGCCAGGTACGCACTGTATGTTCTTGCTACAAGCGGCACACCGAGTGGGCGGACTATTTGACCGTGGGAGGGGAACAGGGCATGGAACAGACCTTTCTTCTTTGGATCGCCTTGCACAACCATACGCCGAACGTCAAGTATTTTTGATACCGTTTTTTGTGTCGTATTGTATTAAAACTGTAGCATTGAAATTGTATATTGTATTCACATTTACACAATTTTTATTAAGATCTCCCCGACACAATCATTCATTTGCCATGCTTTCTCGTCTGCGGAATCGAACTTAGTCCCGACGCGTTGGCATTGTGTTAATTATCACGTGACGGTGCAAGACGTGATCGCGAAGGCCCATCCCAAACTGGCCGATGTTTTGAGTTGGCTGTATTTAACTTGCGTTATACATTGTTTTTTTCTCCCAGTCAATGTATTCGGAGGGATGTGAGGGGGTGATGCGGCACTAATTTCCACCAAGTCATTCTGTGATCGTATTCACTTTCTGCATCTCGGCTAGCTGAATAACAAAGTTATCGATCAAATCAACCTCCCCCCCCCCCGACGACAAGGTTCATCACGATGCAAATAGCGCTCGCTTTTTCGAGTTTCAATATGATGTCGGCACCGCAGTTGCACGACATCTCTTTACCTTCCACCACCACTATCGTCCGCATATCACTGCATTCCCGCCTCGCCTAGAACGTGAGATGCCGAGTCCCATGGATCCATTGCGAGGTGCCGCGAGCTCCGTCTAGCCGGCATCGAGGATCTAGAACACCGGTTTCTCGCTTAGATAGACACAGCCTTGGCGAGGCGCACCGAGGAGCTTTGCGGCCACATAGATGACAATCATCAAGGCGGCTGCGTACACCTCGACATGTCTCCCTCTAGACGGCGGGGCTCCGGGGCTGGGTGAGTGCGCCATTGGACTTAGTGGTCGGGACTCCGAGTCGACGGGCTGAGAAATGATGCAATGCCGTCATGCTCATAGCACGCTGTCATTAATTGTGCTGTAACAACGGAGCCGAAATCAATGACGAAAGCCAATATATCTGGAATTAACTACTTCACAGCACACAATTGAGTCGGACGACACACTGCTCAGACCTCGACGATGGCGAGACTCCTCCATCTCGGAGTCTTGGTTTGTGGAGCTTTGTCTAGCCGCCTCGTCACGCCTCGTAATGGATGTGACTAGCCGGCTAGATGCGGCTAGACACGGCCTTCGGCTAGGCGCTAGCGAGGTGTCTCGAAACGCCGCCGTCTACCAGTGGGCGGAACGCAGTGTATCTTCACAAGAGTATCTGGTTTCTGTGTTTGAGGACACTATGCGAGTGGCTCAACACGCGCACCGCGAAACTATGTGCGTGTCACCTATCCGAACCTTCGAGTTTATAAAAATACTATTTCCCAGTCAAGCCAGGGACATGGCGTTGGTGCTCCGCATTCGCAGTCAAATTTTTTGAATGTACGTATACATCTTCTGTACCCTTTTCCAACATCCTGAATGCCGATTTCGTATTGTAGAGTACCTATCACCAGGCGAGAATCTTTTACGGATCAGAAGTACGTGGGCGTTCGACCCTCATTCCACGCGTATTAAATATCAGGTCTCTTTGTACGCTGTCTTCGCCCAAACACTTTGGTTGTACGGCTATATTCTGTTTCCATTCTCCTTTTTCTCCCCTTGAAAGCTTGTCTAGATTCGACTTGTCCCCCATCACATCGTTTTCATTCGCTTCGGCTGCTTTCCAGAACACTCATTCTGTCGTGCTGCCCTCAAACAAGTCTACTAGATGTAGGTGGGTACTAATGAACTGTGGAGTCTGGCTTATATTCTTGGCGTACCACTTTCTGCTACTGACCCAAGTTGAGTGTCTAGCCGTATACTAACCATTGATTGTTTCGACAGGCTGCTCTCATTGTTCGTATGACGCCGTCCATCTACCGCCCTCGGATATGTTTAGGTGCGCTCCATCGATATCAGAACCAAGGACGAATCCATACCTGCAGTCAAGGCGCAAGTCTGGAGTCTACGTTCAAACTATTCGTTCATCAATCTGTTTAACCCAGTGTCCTGCCTCAAGTGCCGGTTGCCGAATTCGAGTGGCTGAAGTCTACCAGTCCCACAAAAAGGCCGAAGACTGAAGCTGCCGTGTTGCACACTGTCGATACAAAGTGTGTTCAGTTCATAGTGTCTTTCGCCCCCGCCATCTCCCTGATTGATTTCATTTTCGTCCAATGTTTTGCCAGCTGTCTGCCAGTCATGAATCGCGATATTCAAGAGCCCATGATGCAGTCTATCTACGCCCTCAGGCTGCCCGACCTCATGTGTGTTTGTGTCTATCGTGCTAATGGCAACCGAATACATCCACTACTTGGTTATCTGCTCGAATATTAATACAGGATCACTCAATATGTTCCATTTTGAACCGAGCAGTGCAGAAGTAAAACCAGTGCAGTGATGGGCCGCTGTGAACAACCAAAGCAAATTGTATCACGACCCAGGACCAAGGGCACCTGGAAATATTTATTTGGGTACTCTGGATGTATACAACCATGATTAACTGGTTTCTGGAAATTTCTGGTACCCTCTGTGCTGAATGGTACGCCAAATACACGAAATCAGGGTTTGCTAAATACTGGCATCCAGTTGCGCTGCATCACCCAAACGAACGCAGCCACACTCCCTTTCCCATGTCTAATCCATGTTCCAGAGGGTTTTGGTGTGACTGGATCCAGTGTTCTGACACAGTTCACATCCCTTTCCGACACATCTGTTGTTTCATTACTGCATGTGCTCCATTGGTTCTACCATGCTGTAAAAATTCACTGGCATGTATCTGGAGTCCTAAAATCCGATTCACGTTGCCCCGTAATGACTGTACCGTCGGTGTTGAGCTGCTTGCCAAAATCATGGTAATAAAATATCCTTGTAATGTGTAAGTGTGCACATCACGGGCAGGCTCCCATTTAACATGCCTCCAGTGTTTTATTACCCCAGAAGCACGATGGTGATGCTCACAAGTCCTCGCGCGACGTGCATCTGCCGCTGTCAGCATGCCAATTCAAAAATTGCTTTTTGGTGTTTCATTGGTGATCACTGTAGACTCAGCTACGGCACCACATTGAATCTGCAATTTTTCTGCCTTGAATGAGCACCCACTCACTTGACTGCCAGGCTTCGGGGCCGTTGTTCGTTGTAGTACAAGTACTGGCAAATGCTGTGGATCCTATTTGAGCGTGTTTTGATCCCCGCTGATGCATTTTTGTTTGCTGTTAATCCAACCAACTTGATCCAATCGCTATCCTCGTCCAAAAGATTCAAAAAATCCCTCCCGAGTCCTCAGACTTCCATCTTGGCTCATACTATTGCTTAAATGTCCATTTGGCCTGCCGAAAGCCTGCTTGTATCACCTGATTTGGTCTTACACGATATATTGGCCACATACCCGATTGACCTGTACCGCATCTTCTTGTTTAGCTATATTCTCCATATTATACACGTGTTTCTACTTCGCCTTGCGGTTTGTTTAACATTTCTGATCAAGTTGAGTTGAACAGACCGAAGTTAGTCTCAGTGATCCGATCGGCCATCAGTGCCTTCGGGTGTATCCGAAGTCCTGCGTGCGCAGGGTGAACACAGCCACTTGTCCGGTGCCAGCACCACTGTGTGTTATGGCGCATCAGCCTTGCTGTGAGCGATTCACGCATTCTCCACTCTTTCGAGAGTATCCTTGGCTGTCAGATGTGTTCTTATCCGGCAGCTGGGACGATGTGGCTTCATCACAGTATTTTTACTGAATCACAAACCGTGTCGCATATGTTTTGGCCGCCGTCAAATGGGACTTGATGCTGCGCCTTTAAGTGATCACCAATCGCGATATGCGCTGGCGCAATGATTTCTGGGCGGAAATCTGCCATCTGATGGGTATGAAACGTGCTCTGACGACTGCTTATCCCCTGCAGGCGGATAGACAGACCGAAATACTAAATCTAGCACTGGGAATAGCGCTGCGCGCTTATGCTGGTCCCTCGCGCGATGACTGGTCCAAATATCTGAACACTTTAGCTCTATCCTATAACACAACTCATCGTTCCAGCTCCGGTTTCTCTGCAGCAAGAAGTTCTGTCAAATATGGATTTACTCATTGCAAATTGCTGAAGGTAGAATAAATACTAGCCTCATAACCAGTCAAAACCAGATGCATTGCTTGGACCCTTTGCAATGTAGTCACATCAGACGACAAGTGCCAGATGTCATGGCAAAGGTCTTGACTGCGTTAAGGCATAGCACGAGTGCGGGTCAACCCGCGAGTTTCACGGGTAAACCCGTGGGAATACTCGTGGGAAACCCGTCCCGCGGGTTCGGGTATATACGATTTTAGTGGGAGTGGGACTCACCCAGTCCCACTAATCGCTTCCAGTCTCACCACCAAGCTTCGAAGCAGTGGGATTCGTCTGAGCGAGTGGGACTTGCCGCTTGATCGCATCACGGCTATGAGCTGCGGGTCATGTTGCCGAATAACCGTGAAACAGCGCAAAATTTTCGTGACATATATATAAACTTCGAGATATCTATTGCTCCCCAAGAGCTCGGCATGATTTAGTTCGTGGCCGAGAACCTTCAATGATTAAAACTTCATTGACTTCGGGTGCCCTCGGCCGCTTCTTCTTCGGAGCTAGTGTTTCAGTATCTGTGGAAATCACAGATGGTTCGTAGAGGAGCAGCGAAGACGGCATGGGCGGTGTGGGTAAGTTGCCCAGGTCATCGTCTGCTGCTGGGCCCAATTGAGTGTTGAAATCCCCCAGGAACTCTGGCACATCTTTACGAGTACTTAATGTACTCGTTCTTTTCATCAGTAAACCACCTTTCGGCGACCTAAAAGAAAGTCAGTGCGTCCATCCAATGTAATGAATTAGTGGCTGTGTACATTAGAAATTAGTAGTCTTCCATAGCTCGAATGTAATTGATTTAGTGCTTACGTGTGTTGTCTACGGTCGATCGTTCGATCATCGGAATCTCGCATTTGAGTTTCTTTGCAATGGCTGTACTCTCCTGTTATACAATTCCGACAATTATCGCTGTACTCGGATTGAATCCATTCATTCTGTTGTATTCCGTCGACATGATGGGACTGAAAAATGCCAGCCGGCCTTATTTGCGGCCCGGGCCGTTGTGATGCAACCGCGTGCCGAAAGGGCAAAGTGAAGTTGAAATTTGTACGCCAAGTCACTTTATACGCGTTCAGGAGCACGCGGTAGTCAGCTCAGGAGTCTCATTTAATAACCCAGAGGATTGGCCCGGAAATTGGGCTGATATTAGAGCCGTTCATTTGATCATGAAACATGTTTGATCCTCCTGTCAGAATGCACTGCCCGATATAAATAACTAAGCCTCACTCTTGTCCTGGACCACTTCCACCATGAACCTGCGCACCATCCTGTTCGTTTCTATTTTCTCTGTAGTCCTTTGGCTAGCCACCCGGGACACACCACACAGTACTGGCTCGAATTCGGGGTGTTCCCCTGCGGGACGCTGTCCTGTGAATGCCTGCGGGCCGATAATAAAGACGAATATTGAAACCAATATTGAAATGAATTTTGAGTCCCTTCGGGTGTCCGTGACACGGTCCCGAGACCCGATATCTCCCATCCTCCTTGTGCGGGATCCGTTAGAAGCCGCAAGGCCGAATCTATCAGAAGCCGTGAGGCTGAACCCATACCAGACCTGCATGACCCCGGACTCGAGTTCAATCGACAGCCCCGTCCATAATTCATTGTGGGCCCATCTGTATCGTGCCATACTTTATGCCCAATACTTACTCCTCATCTGCTACTCTGACTCTCCCCAATACTTAGTTATGGTTACATGCCTGCGGATCCGACGGTCTATGTTACGATTCGTCACTAGGCGCCATGATTGGCGCGTGCTGCAATATATTGACTCCTATTCTCTCCAACTACTTCGATCCGCGAGGTGCGCGAGCTTCCTAAACTGCTTTGTAGATACTCGTCGACTGCTGTTGTATTCCTGGCTTGTGTACGCTATTTCAATAGGTCATTATCGCGCTATGCAATCATCGACATATTCGGTTCAAATTAGGCAAACCGGGCAGAAAGGGGGGAGATATGTCAAGACGTATGTATCCGCCCAAATCAATCCCTATCTATTACCCGGTCACTCCAGTTTGGCGGTGGGCGATCGACTCACTTACGACTATCACTGTTTGTTGTCCAATCTGCCAGAATCAGTTGCAACAGATCCTTTGAAGGTCCATGCAGACGTTCCTTTGAGAAGCATATGTTCCGGTCTCACTAAACCACAGCTAAAGCAACTCGCGTTGGTCCACAATATTAAGCTGCCCTCCAGGGGTTCGATTGCAGTGATGGTGGATGCGATCTCAGATCACGGATGCAGTTGTGAGCCTTCCGTGTCCGTGTTCAATTTATTGCCCGCAGAAGACAAAAAAAGAGCACAAATGCATCGAGAGCGAAACATCAATTACAAGATCGCTGCGAAATCGAAGAAGAAACTTTTCAAGGCGAGCACAGCACTCCGGACAAAATGGAAGCGGGATAAAATCAAGTCTAAAATTCGATCTGCAACAGCATCTGATGCTGCGTTCCCACCTCCTCCTGCTACTCGGGCCCTCCGCCATGCTGTCATCACGGACATGTGCACTGATCTATCCCCTTCCATGTTTGAAGAAGCCGGGTGTGCGGTATGCGGGCGGTTGATCAACAATTCACAGTTAACCCCTAAAGATTCGTTGGAGCTTGACTGGAGCTTGTTGACCGGTACTGGTGTCACCCGAAAGGAACGGTTCTCACTCGACGACCCTATTGAAGAATTGAGCGGCCCTATTTTTGCTCGGGGCTGTGATCAGGTCTGCACCGAATGTGAATCAAAGCTTAGAATAGGCACCAAGCCGCCCCACAGTTTGGCTAACAATCTATGGATTGGAGAATTGCCCTGGCAACTGAAGGACTTGACATGGGCGGAGAAAATGATGATAGCCAAAGTGCGACACAACCGGTGTGTCGTCCGAGTTGCTTCTGGAAGAGGGAAATTGGTTGCCAACGCAATTATGTTTGCAACTCCGATTCGGAAGGTGTACGATACCCTGCCGTTATCCCAAGATGAGCTCAGTGAAGTGCTGGCGTTCGTATTTTGGGCTCGGCAAAACCTACTGATGAGGATTCGTGAGAACTCCGATGTTTGTGCGTAGGCAGAGAGTCAAGGACGCATTAGACTGGTTGAAGTTGAACCACAGGGATTACAGCTGTTTAGAAATATCACAATCAAACTTGGAAGCTCTTCCCGAGGCCGGAATACCATGCGGTGTTGAATGGAAACAAACAGAGGCGGAAGAATCCAACCTGGTCCCGGAAGCAATGAGTTTGGACAACAACGGAGATGTCGATGAGGGGACGGCGGAAGGACCATGTTCATTTGCGGTCGCAGGACTTACCGGAGAACAGTATGTTTTGGATGACATACGAACATTGAAGATGCGAGCGCTGGACCATTTAAAAAGTGGCGGGAAAACCTTAGGTATCGGTCAAGCAGCTGAGCCCGAGTCGACATTCGATAATATTCAACTGTACCCCCAGACCTTCCCATGGCTTTTCCCTTACGGACACGGGGGGATAGGCCATCCTTCACATAAAAGGATTGTGTGGGCAGACGAGCATAAGCGGCACTTGCTTATGTACTACGACAAGAGGTTTCAACTCGATATGTATTTTCCAATGGTAGCGTTTAACAACTCACAGATCAAAAATGCCAAGACAGGCAGCCATTTGCTTGTGGATAGAAAGAAATTCAAAGACATTGCGCACAGGCTCAGCGCCTTGGAGCCCGAGGTCTTGTCAGACTTGGCTCATCGCTTAGAGAAAGGGGAACACATAAATTACAAAACTGCCGCTGAACAAGTGTGTTTCGATCTGCTCGATGATTTAGAGCATGCTGGTCATTTGGTTCAGGGTTCACTAACCACCAAAAAGTACATGCGCAACGAGGTGTGGTCGTTGATCTCGTTCAAAGGTGCCCCTTCATGGTTCATCACTTTCTCCCCTGTTGACACTCATCATCCCCTTTGTCTGTACTTTGCCGACAACCAAATCAAGTTTTCTCCAGCCCTGAGAAGCTCGGACGAAAGACTCCGCTTGATCGCGCAAAATCCGGTGGCTGCCGCACGGTTTTTCCATTATCTCTCAGAGTCCTTTATCAAAAATGTTCTTGGCGTGGGCGCAGAGAGACCCGGCCTTTACGGTGATACCGATGCTTACTATGGAACGGTCGAGCAGCAAGGCCGTTTGACTTTAACATATGCACATGCTGATATGGATCAAGAGTGCCTTGTCCCCGCAGGAGATTAGAGATCGCTTGATAGACCCCGACAAGGCGTTTCAGAAGGATCTTGTTGCGTACCTGGAATCCTGTCACGTCGGTGAATTCTTAACCGGAACAATGGAGGAAGTGAAAGCCAAAGTTCCTTACCATTCAACAACACGCAATGGGTTGCATGATGTGATTGATCACGAAGAATACAAGCCAATGCCTGTGCGCTATTCTGATCCAACACAGACTTTGCCTGAAGCTCCTCCTCCCCTGTGTTCATGCGAGGAGGACATGTGCGAAGCGTGTGACATATCCGAGAATTGGTGGTCCAATCTGGATGAAGTGACGGACGACCTGATTCTGCGGTCCAACGTTCACAGCTGTCGACGTCCCGTTGCGGGTACGGACTTCGCTAAAACGCGCCAGCCCGGAACAAAAATCAGAACCGAGATTCGCGGGTGCCTCCGCAAGGATGGGACTTGCTCAGCTAGATTTCCGAGGGACGTATTTGTCAAGACCGAAGTGGATCCAGAGGACGGCTATATAAATATTAAGAAGCTTGAGCCGATGATCAACACGGTAACACCTGATCTTACCTACTGTCTGAGGTGCAACACAGATGTCACCAGTCTTCTTTCCGGGACATCCATAAAAGCAGTAGTTGCCTACGTTTCCGATTATATCACGAAGTCAAGTCTTAAAATATACCATATGTTTGATTCAGTTCGGGCTGTCCTGGACAGAAAGACGGTGGTTATTGGTACAAGTTCGCAACACAAAGAAAATTGCCGTGTACTGCTAATGCAGATGGTGAATTCCCTAACCTCAAAACTACAAATCGGGAGCCCCATGGCGTCGTTGTACCTGCTGAAACATCCTGATCATTACACCAACTTTAAGTTCCAGGTATTTTGGTGGAAGAGCTATGTCGGCGCCGTTAGAGGTTCCTGGGCCACCGAGACGCCGGTAACCTACCCTATTCAGGGACAATCAGCGGACGATGACCCTGACGGTGAAACGGAGGTCTATCAAATTGTGTTGATGAAGGCGAACAAAGGATTCGTAGGTGCAACGAATGTCGACGATTACATGTGGCGGCCCGCTGTGTTTGAAAATACCAGCTTATATGATTTCATTCAGATGACAACGCGTCTGAAGCGAACTCCTAAACAGCATACCGAATTTTTGGCAGGCTTGGCTGAAGGTGACACTGTTCAGTCCTCGGGCGACGACAATCTCGCGCAAGCCAACGATGATTGGTTAGAAAAGGACATACCTGATCAAGGCCAAGAAGACCTGCTGGATGTTCAGTCCGGCGACGTATCTGTACATGCCTTTCACCAAGATCACCCGCTTTGGGAAACTCACTACATCAGGTGTGCCCGCCGTAATCTCGATACCGTTGTACCCAACTTTGTTGGCGGCGCTCTCCCTAGAATGGATCAGGGAGACAGAGAATATTATTGTTGTACGATGCTCACTCTGTTCAAGCCTTGGAGGAATGGTCTCGACTTGAAAAGCGAGACTGAGTCTTGGCACGAAGCGTTTGGGGGGTTCCTATTTTCGAACAAAGCCCTGCAGTTAATGAAGCACTTCAACATCAGATATGAGTGCAACGATGCCCGCGACGACTACAGCTCTCAGGATAGACAAAAGAGGCGGGCTATGCCGCTTTTCGGTGGCCTGGGTCAAACATCTGACGAAAGTGCGGAATCTGATGAGCAGTCTGGCGAATGGGAGGATGTACTTGGAGTTGATCCTTCGGCCACGGTGATCAAGGGTCCTAAGCAGCTGGCGAAGGAGAAATTGATGCGGGAGGCCGAAAGGGTACTGCAAACAGCTGGTTGGACCGCAGTAGTTCAGTCCGAAAAACCCAGCTTGGTCAGAATGATCCCTACAAAGCACCTCAGCGGAAGTCAGTGGAAGCAGCGGATATCTAACTTGCGAGCAGACATATTTGCAGCCAAGTTTCGGAATGCACCAATTGCTCCTAGAAAAACGAGACCCTCGAAAGAGCCTGACCTGGGTAACGACATCAAAATACTGGATTCGTATTATTTCACAAAGTACTTCAAAGCCAAGAGCAAAAAAGCACAGACCGTGGTGGACTCCATATCAACTGAATTCAAGCTCAATGCGGAACAGGATCGCGCATTCCGTTCGGTGGCCAATCACGCCATAGACGACAGTGCACCGCAGTTGCGGATGTACCTCGGTGGTGTGGGTGGAACTGGAAAGACCCAGGTCATTAAAGCACTGGTCAATTTCTTCGAAGTCAGAAACGAGTCTCACCGATTCATCGTACTTGGCCCGACCGGAACATCAGCAGCGTTACTGAATGGAAGCACTTACCATTCCGTACTTGGGATCAGAGACTCAATGGACAGGGACTCTGAGAGGATCGGTGGAGCTCAAGTGAAACAGGTACAAGAGCGCTTGAGGGGTGTGGAGTATGTTTTTCTTGACGAGGTGTCGATGGTCTCATGCAATGCACTGTACAGCATAAGCGCTCGACTGGCTCAATGTTCAGGTGAACCCGACAAACCATTTGGTGGAATGAATATGATCTTTGCTGGTGACTTTGGCCAACTTCCGCCGGTAAGCGCGAAGCCGCTATATAGTGCGGATGAAGTTGTTGCCCCTATTAAACACAATAAGATGAGTATTCAATCGCAGAAAAACACGATAGGAAAAATCATCTGGCAACAAGTCAACACCGTGGTCATTTTAAAACAAAACATGTGTCAGACTGCAGACACTGAGGAAGACATCAAATTCAGAACCGCACTTACGAACATGCGGTTCGCATCTTGCACCAAGGAGGACCTGCAGTACCTTGAGAGCCGGACCATCAGTAAACGCCCAGGTCGCCCCAGTTTTGAGCGCGGAGAGTTCAGTGATGTTTCTATCATTACCGCATTCAATGCACAGAAGGACAAGATAAATGAGTTGGGATCTGCCAGGTTCGCACAGGCACATGGGCAAGAGTTGACGGCCTTTTTTTCAAACGATACCCTGGCAGATAACGCTGGGGACACCGAGCGTAAATCGAAGAATTTTCGAGGACGGGACACTGTGAAGATCAAAACTGTGATTCCTGCTCACCGGCAACAGCAACTATGGGATGCTCAACCGTCATTTACGTCCGCCCATATACCCGGGAAGTTGAATCTGTGTATCGGCTTACCTGTCATGATACGCAAGAATGATGCTACCGAGTTGTGTATCACGAGAGGGCAGGAGGCTCGAGTTGTTGGATGGGAGGAAGGTGTTGGAAATCACGACCAGCGCATTCTCGACACCCTGTTTGTTGAGTTGATTGACCCGCCGAGAACTGTGCAGATTCCAGACTTACCCTCAAACGTAGTAGCTTTGTCAAAAATCTCCCAGAAAATATGGTGTTCTTTGCCTGACGATATGGGAGTTCAGATTACACGCGAGCAGGTTCATGTCTTACCAAATTTTGCAATGACAGATTATGCCTCACAAGGTAAGACCCGAGCAATAAACGTGGTCGACTTGAACAATTGCAAAGACCACTTTTCCTATTACACCGCACTTTCAAGAAGTTCGACGTCTGCTGGAACGATTATTCTGCAAGGCATGGACACCTTTAAGATCACGAAAGGGATTCACGGGTCGCTCCGTCAAGAATTTAGAGAGTTGGAATTGTTGAATGAAATCACTAGACTCCGCTGGGAAAATGAGCTCCTCGCGCACGTCAGTGGTGTAAACAGAAAAGAACTTATACATTCATACCGGGTCTGGAAAGGTGACAACTTTTGCATGGGCAACCTGCATACTGCACTCGCTTCGAAGGCAGGAGAAGACAATTCAGGACTGCATGCGATTCCAGTTGGTCAATGGGAACTGGTCGGTTCTGATAAGACTGAAAAACCCGCCGAAAAGACCGGAGATGGTGAGAGGGTCCATCATGCGGACAGTGCTCAACCAAAAAAAAGAAAGCCACCGGCTAGCTCTAAGCCGAAACCTCAGAAGAAAAGGAAAGTGGTCGAGGCGGCGCCTAGGGGTCTAGAATGGGACCATGTCAACTACAGCTGTGCGTATGACGCGTTGTTCACTGGCCTTTACAACATTTGGCAGGATCACGGTCCCAAGTGGACAAATCGCTTCGCATCCATAAGCGACCGCGCGGGCGCCCTCGGTACAGGTTTCGAAGCCTTTGCTAACAAAACACGGAGCTTGGAAGCTGTCAGAGATCGAGTAAGAGGTAGCCTGGCTGCCGAAAAACCTGGGAACTTTCCGACTGGCGCTGCTTTCACGTACATTGACAGACTTACTGAAGCGATGTTCGATGATAGTTATTGGGGCACTGATACGATTAAATGCGTTGGCTGTGGATTTGTTTCAACCGAAATGCAGGGATACCCTTGCAATCGCACTGTATACAAGAACGGAGCCTTGAAGGCACGCTATAAGCAAGAGTATAGTATTTCTCATTGGTTAAATGCACTGAAGATTACAAAGGCGATCGGCAGATGCCCCAACTGCGCCCAGGGGTTGGCTAGAATTGTAACTGCGCAAATTGCACCTCCCCTTGTGCATTTCTCGATCGACGATCCGTCTATACGCTTTGATCCTGCAATAAACATAACTGTTGCAGGGTGTTCCGGTGAGATATGCTCTGAGATCGGTGATATATAGCGGATCGAATCACTTTATCTCTCGGATTATCAAAGAAAACGGTGACATATGGTACCACGATGGCATTGAAACAGGTGCGACTTCTGTAGCGGAAGGCAATCTGCACTCTCAGTCTCCAACTTTTCTCAATCTTTGTAGTCGAGGGGATACTGTGCGGCATGCGTGCGGTGTGATTTATGCAGTGGTGGATGGATGATCACATCCCGACGCTCGTGTCCGTCAGTCCGTCGCCTTGGAGACTTTGTCCTGGCAGAAATGCATCATATCTAGCTCCTTCAGCGGCCGCCGCAAACTGAATTGGGTTTTTTCCCGCATTCGCTTGCGCTCGCAAAAGATGCGGGCAGATGAACTCGGAGGCAGATGGGCCTGAACTCAGACGGTAGGACTATTTTCATCGGGACCAAGTTCTACATATCACATTTCAACTTGCGAAATATTGTTCCCGAATTATTGTACATGCTTGCTGATTAGACATTAGACTGTTCGGATCCATTTAAGGTTGCGAGACTGTGTTATCCGGCCTGCCCTCTTCAAGCAACCCACTAAACTTTTTGAATTGCATAGCGGAATGCCATCCGTATTTGTTTCCTGAGGCAGAGTATCACTTTCTCCGACCTCACGTATCTATTCAATTAAAGCAACAACCTCGGCAAAGCCCGGGAATTCAACGTCCTACCTCATATTAATCTGCTTCTCAATTGCATTTTTCTAGCATTTATGCGGACTGGCAGGCTCTCGCACGACTTGTTCTACACATATGGTGTGGCTGTGCTCACGTTGCGTACGCAAGACTTCGGATGTACCCGAACAATTGATGATATCGATCACGTGTCAATCGTTGGTTGGAGGGCCATTATATCGACCGTGTTCCATCCGCACATTTCATCCAATTCCTTACCATGGTCTGCTACTGCCTAGTAGCTAAATTACCAACCCACGCCCACCCGTGCTCACTCAGTGGGTCCGAAATGGATATCGGGCCAAGTATAAGGTGGGTGGTCGCGTGGTGGATAGGTGTGCGTCGAATCTCGGCCGCTGAGAGTGTCGTCGCAGTGGGAATCAAAGGTCGAGAGGTCCAAACCGGTAATCATTGCCCGGTGATCTTGATGTGATCGGGGCGCGTTTCTCGGAGCTCGGACCGGATCCCACACCAGCCATCGCAAACTGGTAGAAAGGTTCCTGATCCGCATGTTGAGCGGAGAACTGTAGCAGTACATGCTGAAGAGGATTTCCTTTTCTTTAGTTTATATAGGTCAAAAAAAAGAAGTACGAGTTCTGCCGTGCGAAGCATCGGCCTCACCCAAGTGTGAGGTGCCGACGATGCGAGTGTTGTATGCTGGGTAGGCTGAGCTCGAGAGAGTAGGGTCATCTGTTGATGATTCAGAGGTTGAAGCTACTCCGAAATGAATGGGACAAACCCAGATATCCGGTGCTGTCCATGAGGTAAGGGTGAAAACATAAGAGTTGAATCGTAATTGGCTAGTGGCTCGGTTCAGGCCTCAAACGGCGATCGTTGGATCAAATAGCTCATCAGAGAGAGTATTGTTTCTGGCTCGATATCTTCAACTAACCTTCTTCCTCTGGAGTATAGGGTAGATTGAAATCCGCCGCTCCAAAAATCGTTTTAAGTCCTTGAGTTGAATCATGGGACCCCATGGAAAGTACTGTTCACAGTTAACTCTTGACCCACTCAAAAATTATCAAAGTCACCATTATTGGCTGCAGGTACCGTGAACGAGCCGAAATTCGGGTCCGTGGATACTTCGTCTTTTGCAGCAGTTCAGTGGCCTTTGGAGTGAATCGTCGGCATCATTATGCTGAAGATAAAGTTGATATCCATGGGATGTGATCCACACGGGGGCGTTCTCAACCGAGAAAAGGGATCATGCGAGGGATCCCCGAGGGCAGATGGAAAGGCCTGGTTGAGTAAGTGGCTCCATCGAAACCCGAAGCAAGACAAATACTGACAAATACTCTATATGCCCCGATCTCTTTGCTTGCAATAGCTCCGGCTGCCTCGAACATGGTGAGAGCTCTATGCTTGGGCAATAAATCAACGAAGGAAAATCACGAAAATCCATTGGTACCTGGGTGGAATTTGAAGGGTTTGAAGTCGAGGATCAATTCTGCAGTGGGAAGGGCTTCAGTGAAAGGAAGGAACTTTTGAACAGCTGAGGGGGGTCGCATCACTGTGATACAAAGCAGAGAGCTAATTGTATCCGGGAACAAATGGTTGTGAAGCGAAGAGAGGGTGAACTGAAGAAGAGTAGAGACACAGAAGACGAAATATTTGTAGGGCTTACTCATTGTACTCACAGGTATTTATACTGGATCCTGGAAGTACGGACCGCTGTCCAGAAGAGAAGTAGCCACAATTCGAAAGCACCTCAACATGAGGGACCAAACCCCTGGTATGTGCATGCTGGGAGCATTCACCCATTTAGATCGAAAGCCGGCACGATTGAACATTGCTGTCATTGCAGGACAAGATATTCGGATAGGGCAACACGCTGCGAAGCACGTTGGGCTGCAGCATGTTGCGTGGTTGATATTAATTCAATATTAATGCAACATGGAGGCCTAGTACGGAAATTTGAATGGTGTCAGTCAGGGTGCTATGGCGTGAATGTTGTATTTTGAGACCTGAGTCACGGTGAAAGGCACGACTTGATGAGGATCAATACGGCATGCGTCGGCCACCAACTCCGAAAAGTGCATCAATCCCACTATTTGATCCATTTGCGATCAATCCCACTTCGGAGAACCATCGAGTCCCACTAATATTACCCAATCCCACAAATCTGTCCACTTGAGTGGGACTGGACGAGTCCCACTCCCACTAAAATCGTCCGTCCTCCCGTTGCCACGGGTAGACACGGATCCAGGTTTCAATTTTCTGCCTTGACATACCCGTACAGGTATTAAAAGTTGGCTCATATGTTTCATCTTCTATTTTTAAAAGGTCAAGTTACATATGGGTCCATGCGGGTTGGTCTGTGGGATGCCCACCGGTATCTTGGCCCACGGGTCCGGATCACCCGTGAGAAGAAACCCGTACGAATCCGAGTATGAAGGAAATGCTCACGGGTACCTGTAGCCACGGGTGCGGGTCACCCGCAAGTTAACTCGTGCTATGCCTTAGACTGCGTGCTGATAGCCAGTGTTCCAAGTTTGACCGATTCCCAAATTGTTTGGACTCAAAGTTGTTTGAAACCAGACCCTTCTTGTAGTCGGGACTCACAATGTCGGCCACGGAAGGTTTGACTCCCTGCGACCACAAACTCAGTACGTGCAGCACATGCGATAGGCGAATGGAGAATCACTAAAAGACTGCAATTTCTTGACTGCCCTTAGTTGTTCCCGCTCAGACTTTGAGGATCTGCTCAAAATGCTAAAAAACCCCGAGCAGCCAGTGAAGGTGCTTGTTGCCTGTTCACTATTAGGACTTTATCCATCCATCCTTCCAGAATGGCACCTCAACGACACACACAACTGCAATGGATGTACACAGGCATATAAACCTGCTGCTCGCTTTTGGTGTTGGATGCCTGGTATATTTCCTGCAGGACCGTCAACATGTATATTATTTTAGCACAAACACAATCATTATGTTCAGCATACCTCGTAGCAAACACAAGCGAACACATAAATATCCGATCCGAAACTCTTCGGGGTTTCTTCTATGAATAATTCCGGTGCCAAATAGCGGGCTGTACCTCCGCGCGATACGCTCCTCTGGAGTAGCACCAGTGACTCAGCTCAATTCAGTGTTTTGATGGATTCCCGGTGGATTCTGACCCTATGAATCATCATCTGACTCAACATCTGAAGCGACACCCGAATCACCGTCTCCAGACTGCTTTGACTTCCCCAAATGGACTGACAGTGGCACGGTCAAGCAGTATGATTTTAACATAGAAAAGAATGAGGCACACACATACAGAATGTAATGCCTCACTAGATTGTGAACAGGTCACTTTCACATCTTATCTTTTGTCCTGTCCTGAGTTTCCAGCGGCGATGTCAAAATATAAAGAGGTTTCAGACCTGCCGGAAAGTAGATTTGTTCCATTTTATGGTGTTTAAGTCTACTCGAAGATCTGAAACTGAACAGGAATGTATTGGTGAACGACTTACTGGCACTACAAATCAAGGAAGAATTTTCAAAGGTGAGTACCAACAAACTAGAAACGTTGAGGGTGGACATGTATGAACGAAAATAATTGGTTACCAAGGAGCTTTGCAAGACCATTCAAGCAGGTCGAAATTTTGCAGTTTCAAGCCTCGAACCTTGCACAAACACAAGAATTTGGGGTGGATTTTACTTTTGGTTCCAATTTGCAGAAACAGAGGATCGGTGTATTCCAGTTCAACCTCCGCAATTTTCTCTATTTCTCGAGTTGGAAATACACAAGCAGCAACGAGATGAGAGAAGTTCCGAAATTCTGTAGGGTAGCGGTGGACTCTGTTCACCTGCGAGGGATTTTCAGAGCACGGCACAGCCACAGGTTGAAATCAACCGCTTTACGGGCAAATAAACAAAATGGTCAGCTCGGCAGTTTATTTGGTAGAAAGTGAATTGAACCACCTGCACGAGCCTTCCAATGGAAACTAGAAACCTCTATAATTACTGACAATGTCAGTAACAAATAAGTAAACATGGAAATTAACAAGCCGCGAGTTAAGGGCACAAACCGAATCGGCTGTGAGGCGAACACGGAGAGCGATGCGGACTCACAACGATGGAGGATGAAAGCACCGAGGAATTCAGGAAAGGCCATGGCCACAACTACCCACTCACCCACTGTTGGTTCCATGAATTATTTCCACTCCCTGCGGTCATGGTGACCAGCGAATAAGATTTAGTCTGCCTACACCCATAGATCTTGTACGCTGAGTATCTAAAAGAACGCATCAATGTTGGGTGGGATTGCGTAGATTTCCTCAGCGTGTGAAAACTGTAGTCAATGATATCAGTCCTATATATTATGGGCTGGATTCTGCCAGCAGAACCGTGGCAGAACCGTGGCAGTACACTTTGAGGACCCTCAGGTGGCTGTACACCTTCAGATTCCGAGGATTTCCTGCAGGGAGAGCCAGTATATTAAGTAAAGCTAGTACACAGCTCAGGCTGCGCTACAGTTCTTTCAAGGCATAAATAGATAGGTACTACAAAATCCTCGGCATCTGAAGGTGTACAGCCACCCAACGGTCCTCAAAGCATACCGCTACGGTTCTGCAGGCAGAATCCAGCCCATAAATATACAGGCAATCAGAAACATCATATCTACCTCCCTAAATTTTTTCAAGATTCCTCTGATCCTTTTTACTTCGGAAGAGCGGGAAACACAGCAACCCCTTCGGAAATGCGGGAAGCACAGCCATCCCGGGAGTCTGAAGTCTGCCTCCAGGCATAGATTGGTAGCACACACCCATGAGCAGAAATTAGACACGTACCTTAGCTGTGACATTATCATCGAATCCCGGCTCTGAATCCGCTGCCTCGACGTCCGAAAGGTTCTCCGAGGAAGGAACGGAGAGGGCACGCCCAGAAGACCAACTGGATGCACTCGATGAGCGGCGGTGACGACCGGCCGGAGGCATATCAACCTCCATGTTCTCGATCTTGACATTGACCTTCGTGTTCCTGGGTGGGGCATCCGGCATAGAGCTGTCCGAGTCCGAATCGATGTTGATCACCGGCTGTCTGAATGGCTTGGAACGAAGCTGAGGGAATTTCCAGTGAGTTGAAAAAAATCATGAGAGCATTTACCTCCCCATCATGAGAGTCGAACAATTCGCTGGCCGCGGGAGGCTTCTTCTGCCCGGCTTTGTGACGACGAGCCTACCGGAACTCATAGGTCGGTGCCAGAGCAACAAAGACAACAGTAGGACACACCTCCGAGATATCCACAGGGCCGGTTTGGCCCCTTGATTTAGCACTGGCAGCGGGGACGACTTTCGGACGCTAAATTCAACCAGTTGAGAATGCCCGGAAACATGTAATTTCAACTCACCTCGGCGAGCAGTTCTTGTTCATCGGCATCGTCTTCCTCCGAAGGGGAACCACTTTCCGACTCATTATCGCTCGACGCGGAGCTCTCTGATCCTGACTCGGCAACGATCTTGGGGGGTTGTCGAGCGACGGCTTTGACTGAGAAAAAATATAGATTAAGCTCGGATAGTATCGAGGCTGGCTACACACCGGCGCTGCCTGCCTTCTCGGATGTTTTGGCGGCCGGTTTCTTCGCAACTATGTAAAGGACAGGTAATAGTCAGGAATAATAAAGTTGCGGGGTACGGGACCCACCTGACTTGGCTCTCTGTTCGGGCTCATCACTGTCGACGTCGATGTCCGGGGGAGCGTGCTCTGTGTATGTCACGTAAGTCTCACGAAACAGCTCAAAATGGAAATCGCATCTTACTTCTTGCTTTCGACTTTGAACCCGACTTTTTGCTTTTGACGACAACCTGGGCCTCTGGGGTACGGTCTTCGGCGTCACTGGCGGCTGTGTATGTGTTAGAATAAAGGACAGCTCTCAGAACAATGACGTACGATCTGGCACGGCGTCTCGGGCCTTCTTTGCTGGCACAGAGACGGCGACTGTGGATAGGGTTCTTTTGCGGCTGGCTGGCTTATCGGCATTCCAAACTGGATAGCTATAGCATTGAAGAGAACGACAAGTGGAACTAGTAACACACCAGCATTCTTCTTGGCCTTCGTCTTCGCTTGACGTCCGCCAGTAACTTCTAAAGTGCATTATCAATCCTCTAAAGCCCATGATGCAAAACGAAAAGGACTGTACTGGTTTTGTTTTCAAATGCTATCTGTTCTTCTTGCTCTTTGGCAGCTTTTGCGGCGAGAGTGGCCTTGCGCTTCTCGGCAGCGGTGGGTTCTGTAGGCATAGTAGAGGTAAGGAGCGACTGGAGGTGAGATGCGAGGGAGGGAGCTGGTGCAGATACTCGGTGGGAGGACTGAGATGATGGGGGAGAGAAAGAGAAATGGGCTGATCATCTTTTCGAGCCTGATGCGCAACTTCAAGCCCGATTGCGTGCTGCGCGCTCCATGCCATGTGCAAAAAAGTTTGTGGCGTTCGCCAATCTTTTGGCCACGGCGATCCTAGCCCGCACCCCGTCCTATCGCATCCACTCGTCAGCACATTTTCCCCCTGACTTCTGTTTTTGCCGGTACCAATCGGATTTACATTGCCTTGCACTTTGTGTACCTCGCATTCGCCTTGAGTCGCTTCTGCCCATCAATTCACAATGGTCGTCTGCTCCGGCTGTGGAAAGGACTTCAAAGGGCGAGCCTATACCCTACATCTGAAAAATGCCACAAACCCCGACTGTATCGCAATTTTCGCGCGCGAGGCGGCTCGCGGAACAACTGCGAATCCTGTCGAGCCCATACCTCAGCAAGAGCTCCAGGATTTCGATCTGCCTGAGGGGAATTTCCGGGGAGACTTTTTTGCGGCCAACTACAGCCTTGGCGACTTCGATTATGTCGAGTCGGATGATGAGGGTGATCTTCTGGCTCCTGGAGTAATGTCGGCAGAGTCTGAGGACGACGTGGATGAGGATGCCGATATTCAAGCGCAGGAGGAGGCTGAACTTGGGAGAGGCTTTGAGCCCGCGCGACCCGCTGCGTACGGCAGGGATGTTGCTATGGATGATGCCCTTAGCTCCGATGAATCTCCAGCGCGTCCCGCCCCTGTCCGCGAGCTTCGCCAGGCCGCGGAAGATGCTTTCCACCACACCCCGATCGTCGTCAAATACCCAGGTCGTGCGGGTGAGCCCATCTCGACGAGCGGAGGCACCACTTCAGAGCAGGCGTATCTGGGGTCTCTACACGACTCCGCCGCATCCAGCCCTTATGCACCCTTCACCTCCAAAATGGACTGGGAGATAGCACGCTGGGCGAAGCTGCGTGGCTCCGGTTCCACCGCATTTAATGATCTCTTGGCCATCGAAGGGGTACTATATTTTTATTTGTACTGTATCTTCATAGCTGAATGCGATCCTTCAGGTGCGCAATTCGTTAGATTTGTCGTATGGAAACTCCGTACAGCTCAATAAAATTATTGACGAGCTTCCCACCGCGCGACCGAAGTTTGAACGCTCCGAGGTTGTAGTGAATGGCGAGGTGTACCATCTCTATTCGCGGGATATTCTTGAATGCGTTCGAGCTCTCTGGGGAGACACAGACTTTGCTCCATGTCTCTTCGTTGCACCGGAACGCCATTACATTGACAAAGACAAGACAATTCGGATGTACCACAATATGCATACTGGCAAATGGTGGTGGAGTACGCAAGTGAGATCTATCGCTGCGATTTTCATTAACCACTGGACTGACACTTTAATCAGGCGGCCGTAGAGCAGGAATATCCTGGCGCAACAATTATCCCAATCATTATTTCATCCGACAAGACCCAGCTCACCGTCTTCGGGAATAAAACAGCCTACACTGTCTACATGACGCTCGGGAACATTCCAAAGGAGATTAGACGCAAACCATCGCGTCGGGCCTATATCCTGCTAGGCTATCTCCCTACCTCGCGCTTGAAGCATATCAAAAATAAGTCTGCTCGTCGCCGTATCCTAGCGAACATCTTCCACGCGTGCATGAAGTACATGCTATCTCCGCTGAAGACTGCGGGTGTGAGCGGTATACCAGTCACCAGTGGCGATGGAGTAACGCGCCGGGGCCATCCTATCTACGCCACTTTCGTTGGCGATTATCCGGAGCAGTGTCTCGTCACTTGCACAAAGACCGGCGACTGCCCAACGTGCGAAGCTCCGCGAGACAACCTCGGAGATGGCTCTATCTTTCCCCTTCGCAATCTGGACGAAATTCTCGGTGCGCTCGAGACGCTGGACCAGGGTCCTACGGTCTATGCCCGTGCGTGCGCGGCGGCAAAGATCAAGCCAATTTTTGAGCCCTTTTGGGAGGGTCTCCCATACACGAACATCTTTCGTTCCATCACTCCCGATATTCTTCACCAGCAATACCAAGGCGTCGTCAAACATTTCATCAGCTGGTTGAAGGAAGCCTGTGGTGAAGCAGAGATTGACGCACGTTGCCGTAGGCTACCGCCAAATCACAATATTCGCCTGTTCATGAACGGCATCTCGGATCTCAACCGCGTTACCGGGAAAGAGCACGACCAAATTTCTCGCTTCCTCCTCGGCATCATTATCGGCATCCCCCTACCGAATGGAATATCTCGGGACCGCTTGGCCGCTGCTGTCCGTGGCGTACTCGACTTCCTTAACTTGGCGCAATATCCGATGCATACGTCCGAAACACTGCAACTTCAGACCGATGCCCTCCAAATGTTCCACGAGAACAAGTCTGTCTTCGTCGAGTTGGGCATACGGGACGGCTTCCACATTCCGAAAGTTCATTATGATGTACACTATCCCATGTACTTCAAGCTGTTCGGCTCCAGCGACAACTACAATACTGAATACACGGAACGGCTGCACATCGACCTCGCAAAAGATGCCTATCGCTCGACAAATTTCAAGGACACCTTTCCCCAGATGACGCTGTGGCTCGAGCGTAAAGAAAAAATCTTCCGCCACGAAAAATTCATTCAGTGGCGACTCGATGGCTGCCCTGTGCCGCCAAAGCCGGAGGTGCTTCCCCCTGGTATCACTTACGAGCGTCGTATCAGGATGACGAAGTTTCCGACCCAGAAGGCCGTTCGAATCAACCATCTCATATCCGACTACGGCGCTGTCTCCTTCCGTGATGCTCTAGCGCGCTTTGTTGTGCAATTCAACGATCCCACCCTGTCCCGCGCACAGATCGAAACCCGGGCTGCGTCTGTCGTTCTCCATTTCGGACGCGTTCCGGTCTTTCATCGCATCAAATACACCACTGAGGATCCGTACAAGGCTGGCGGCCCCGAGGATGCCGTAGTGGATTCGATCCATATACAGCCCCAGAAGATGATTCGTAATGGCACTGTCCTCCCTGGACGCTTTGACACCGCTATAATTAACGATGGGTCTGGGAAGCTGACCGGTGTTACAGGCAAACTCGATTTCTCTTCCCCTCTCCGTCAAAATTCTGACTTTCTTCTCTCAACAGGTTATCGAGTTGCTCAAGTTCGCGTTGTATTCTCTCTCACTGCTCGCCACATTGAAGGACTTTTTCCCCCTGGTCACTATCCTCCGAAACACCTTGCTTACGTCGAATGGTTCTCAGCATTCACTGCACAACCGGAAGCACCTCACCTCATGTATAAACTTACGCGATCGTTGAAAGATGGGGAACGCTTAGCCAGTATTATTCCCTTGGAAAACATTCGCCGGAGTGTCCATCTATTGCCCAAGTTCGGCGCCGTGGCGCCCGCACATTGGACATCAAGCAACGTGTTGGAGGAGTGTTCCGCATTTTATGTCAATTGCTTCACTGACCGCCATTCCTACGCAACTATATTTTAGTTTTTCACATTCCTGTCGTATATTTGAACTCAATTTGAACTCTACTTGCAAAAGTTTGCCGTGTTCGAGCGGCAATGCCGGCAATGGGGAAAATTGCCGCCAATTGTGTGATCTTGGCCTGTCTTGGCCCTTCTTGCCCCTTTTTGGAACAGGGCAACCAAATTGGAGGCAATTAGGGGCAATTTCGGAAAGGATGTTTTTCCTGATGGTGGATGTAAAGGCGTGGGAAGAGATTCAAACTCCGACGATTTGTAATAAGGTCGGCGAGCAATCACAGGGCGCGCGGTAAACTACAGACTAGTCTTCCTGTGGCTCCCTTCCCGCACGGCGGCACCACTGCTCGTATTCGCGGGCGGTCCTGCAGGTGCAGCACGGCGCGTACACGGGCATGATTCTCTTCGCAGGCCGGACGGTTTTCGCGGGCTCGCTGCATATCCTCAGAGCGAAGCTTAAGATTGATGTTCGTCTCTTCGCACGCATCTAGACGCGCACAACGCTTATCGTCTAGACTTCCCATTCCCATACATATGCACACTCTCCATTGCACATTTACTGTTCGCCGCGAATGACGGCGACGGCATTCACGCACATACCAGCTCATGGTGTAACCTATAGTTTTGTAGTCATGTCCACACCAATTGGTCCAACCTCTTACCGATAACTTCCGCAACTTAGCTCGGGGAACGGTTTGCAGGAAACGCTCCGCCCGGTGGACAAACAGGTTTCTGTATCTCAACAAGGAATGCCTCCGGTCCGCTCCAGCATGGAGAAACAAAACGATACACGCGCTTGGTGGCGAGGGACGAGAAATTTCGAGCAGTGAACGCGCAGAGTACAGATCATGCGACCGCGAACTTGTGCCGGGCGAGTATCTGCATGTTCTCATGATGCCTGACCCCCGACTGGACGCTGAGTCGAATGATCAAATAACGACGTGAGTAGAACTAATGCCGCTCATGCGACAAAACGCACCTGTGGGTCGGTTAGTTAGTTGTATTAATTACACGAAAAGATTGACATCCGGTGTTTGATGGCAAAAAGCGAAACGATATCTTTGTGGGAAACACTGGAGGATTGGATCCTCGGTATTTGAGGACTGATTGTGAGGCACCGCCGACCACTTATAATTGAGCATGAGCAGCAGCTAAGAACCTCGGGGAAAGTGCCGAATGCCAGAATAAACAAAGGCAAGGTTTGAGTCCGGGGTTTGAGAAAGCTGTGAGCCACCGTTTGTATCGTGAGCTGCGTATGCGCAGCACATGGCTGTGCGTAACTCGAGCAAAGTTGCACCTCTACTAGCTATCGTCGGCAAATGTGGGAAACTTATTCAACGCCGTCTCGATGATGAGAGTTCGGTCTTTTTTGGAGAATCTGGCGCGAGAGTGCAAGTATATAAGAATGGGGATAGATCTAGTATACCCAGTTCCGTGTATTAACATATCAGCGCAATTGGACATGTACGTGATGAGCCGGAATGAGAAAGGAGTCCTTCTACACGTATTTCATTGTTACAACAGTAATAGAACACGGCGTTATCCACTGGATGAGATGACTCTTTCTTGCACGCAAGTACCTCGTTGAAACTGCGTGGCCATTGATATATATAGTACCTCTGATAGCACACAAGGTGCACGGTACCACCAAGCCTCTTTTTCTTGTTCTTCCTGCGCGCGTGTCTACGACTCATTGGGTTGAGCACTAGATGATCCTCCTCTTACTCCTTGTCCATCTTCTCTCGAGCCATGCCACCTCTACCTTCAGGGCGGGTCGCCTCAATGCTGGGGAGCCAGTCGAACGTGCTGCCACTACGAGGCACGACACAATTAGTAGCTTTAGGCATTCGCGAACGCCTAAAGATGTCCCGAGAAGCTATTTCAGCCTCCCAACAGCTATTTTATCCTCCCAACAGCTACTTTGGCCCTGGTGCGGCCGCCCTGTGCGAACGCCTACCACACTCCACGCACAGCGGACACCTCAAAGTACAATCAGGGGCAACACGTAATGACTTTAACAGGCAATTTTTTCGACACCAAGTCAATTAACGTAGTGATTTTACCAATGTATGTAATTTCTCGAAGTCAAATACACCTAAGACTCACGAACTCGCTGTTTACGGGGTCGTCGCTCGGAAACAATATTTTTGAGATCAACCTCCTCGCGCCTGCGACGACATGTCGGAATCGGCGCGGCAGGAATACTGGGAACGGCGTCAGGGGTTGGAACTAGAGGTGATGACACCCTGATGGGAGGTAAAGTGAGCGGCCACTCCTGCAACGGCGCAGGGGCATCCGGACACACACATCATTTCAGTGAATACAGGCGACGTACAAAGCCATCGCTTATAGTTCTCGACGTCCTTGTCTGTGCATTGATGAAGGAGAGCCAGCATGATCTGTTTTCGCTCCATTGTGCGGGGTGGAAGGGGCGGGAAGAAAGAGGTGGATGGCGGCAAAAAAATTCCAATGGGACTGATCCAGTACCAGTCACCACTGCCGGCATAAATCAGAGTAGCTGTTCGGCTATTAGGTGTCTACCCGTGAAATAGGTATTCGCTTGGCCGATAGGCATTCGCTGGAGAAATAGCTGTTCGCATGCAAAGTAGGCATTCACCAATGCCTAATGCTACTGTTCTTGTATATACTCTGCCACTACCGATACGGAGACGAGGAGCCTCTACGATATTTGCTGGGGATGTCTCACGACAATTTTTGCGTGCGCCTGGCTCTCTGTGCACCCAAACGTGCCCCCTCCCGACCCCGAAGAACCTGTGGGTTTCTCAAAGAAATTGCGATGGAAGATTGGGACGACCATAGGATCTGTGGGGCGGAGGCTGAAGTTGATGCTTATCACCGTTATTGCACCCGAACTCATGGTGGGGTTTGCTGCAAGACAGTTTATAATGTCGCGGTATTATTCGGCGAGTGCGTTGTCCGGTGTGCTTTAGCCATGCCGGTTTTGATTTGCTGGTGCTTCTACTGGCAGAGTTCCGCATTTCCACAACACATGGTTATTTCATAGCCATGGGCGGGTTCATCGCCGAGCCTGGCGGATATCCACTCGTTTCCACCTCCCATTTGGAACTCCACCGGGAGGAGCTGGTACGAGTCTCTGAGAATGCGATCATGGACAAGAACAAAGGCGATGCGCTTTCCAGGATCGTTGCACTATGCCAAGCCGTGTGGTTCCTCACGCATTGCTTAGCCCGTGTATTCCGGAAGCTCCCGGTCTCGGAACTCGAGACTACGACGGCCGCTTTCGCAGTCATCAATGTTTTCATTCGCCTGTTATGGTGGGGAAAACCTCTCAATGCGCAGGTCCCCATCGCAATTGGCCGTTGTCCTGCGCAGTCCCGAGTCGACTGCGGTGGTCCTCCCTTTATGTTCCGCTCTGTGGACGAGGAAGCCGACAGCAGTAATCCTCACGACGCGCAGGAGGGCTCCCTAGAGGAGGAAGCCGACAGCAGTGATCCTCACGATGCGCAGGAGGGCTCCCTAGAGGAGGAAGCCGACAGCAGTAATCCTCACGACGCGCAGGAGGGCTCCCTAGAGGAGCAAGCCGACAGCGGCGGCCGGAAATTGCACCCTCCGAAAGTGACGTGGCAGGATAGTCTGGTGCGCTGGATGACCGGGATGTTCTCCTGCACGAAATCCGACATGTGTTTCACGTGTTTTTTCGTGTTTCCGTGTTGTGATCAAAAATCGTCATTTTTGCGCAGGCAGTGGAGCGTGCTGGTGGGGTCAAAGAATTATGGAAAGGGCAGGTATTTGGTGTAAGATAGTACTTTGGTAAATTTTGATGTGTCGGCACTAATGTTGCCGCAAACTCCGACTCGGTCGGGCGAAGTCGACTTAAAAGTCGATCTTTGAGTCGAGTCGGGTCGTCTCGATGGAGTCGACTCCCATTGACTCCAGAGTCCAACAAGTCGACCTGGGGTTGACTTAGTCAACTTGAGTCGGTTATTTTGAGGTTCATGTGTACTAAGAGCTCTGTGATATGTCTCACAGTTCCTTGGAACCAAATTTCCCAAGTCGCTACATCGCAAAGGCCCCTCATGGGCTGGTACAAATATTAGGACACTGAAAGAGGCAGATGTGCGTCCTATATAGCATCTCTCTAAGTATTCAAAAGTATCCATAACTGATAAGATGGACAATGGTTGGTCGGTGCATGGGGAAGGAATTTGCGTGATGCCCAAATGCACGCAAACACGGTGCAAAGCCCCGCTCATATACATTTTAGGACACCAATAGAGGGATGTGTGTGCATTTGGACAGATATAGTAGGGCATATAACATTTATACCCATGCAAAACAATCATTTGAGACCCTCAGCATCGAGCATTAGCTTTAGCGCGAAGTTGAACTTGAATTCCCTTTTTTGGAACATACTGATAGTCATCAGGAAAAACCTCCCGGAGTTATTTGACATAATTTTCGTGAAATTATTTTGGCGGGATATTATGTGTGAACATCTCTGATAATTTGGGATAATTTTTCGAATATTCATCAACATTCTGTCAGAAAAGCAAATGGATGCTTCCTATCATCGGAAGTAAGTACCATAAAGTGCATGCAGTCATAGGAACTGTATATGATGGCCTGAATTTGCTCCACAAATGAAGGGGAGGTTGTGAAATTGGGGAATTTCAATGAAGTCTTTCAAACTCCGCCGGTTTTGATAGCTACAGTCAGGTTGTCAGTGACTTGACAGAAAGCCGATATTAACGGATGGCGTGTTTTTTAATTCGGTTCGTCTCTTTCTCTCTCACCACCACCACTTCCCTTCCGCCCCTTCCCTCTTCCTTCCACTTTCTCTCTGGACACCCTGTTTCTTTTTGTCTATGCGCTGCAAGTCTCAAGATGATAGCACTCACCAGCACTCTCTCATTTTTTGGGTTATGGATGCTAGGTCCTTTGTGTTTCAAGCCCAGACCTCGCCGCCCTTGGCTTGTATTTCCTTCAAGCTCTCCAAACCTCTCTTGTGGCTTGTCTCACACCATCAAACCCTCAATCTCATCAAGACTGGGGCGTCCAAAGTCGATTCCGAAAGCCCTCGCTCTCATCAAGACTCACGTCGAATCTAGGCCAGCTGTCAAGATTTTTTGACAGGACAAATGTGCCTTCCCGCTCGTCTCCTCTTTTCCTTCCATTCTATCCTTCAAGAATGCGAGCTTCACTGTCTGCTGTCAAGATCCTTTGGCAGGAAAAATGTGAATACACACTCTTTTTCCGCTTGTCCTTCCACCTTGTTCTTCAAGAATGCCAGCATCACCACATTCCTAATATCCATTGCTCCATTCTTCTGCCTTTAATATGTCTAATTACATCCCTATATATGTACAGTGTCTCGTAGTGTACATCTGCTGAATACTATGTCATGCTTTTTATTTTCTGTGGTTTGATCTCAGAATACAGAGAAGGATGAATAGGTGCGGATGATGGAAGACAGTGTAGCCAAAATCATGAAATGTTACCAAAATTATGTGAAATTTCATTTTGAGAAGATAATTTGGCATAATTTCACGAACTCATGATGACCAAGAAAATTTCGGCAAATTATCTGAAATTACCTGAAATAACCGAGGGAGGGTTTTCCTGATTAGTACGGCCGACTTTGCCGTTGAAACAGACCGCTATTGGCACCTGTAATGCGTGTTTGGCCAACAAAAGCTTGCTCCCTGATGTGAACCAAGCCCAGCTCCACCCACGTAACCCTGAGAATGAGAGCTGGGCTCATTGGTATGCTGCGCTTTCATCGAACATCCTTTTAGCCTGTCACTCGATTTTTTTGCCACAAACCGTGATGAGATTTGGGTCCAAGCGAAATGAGAAGATTTACTACACCGGAGATCGCACTTACAGTGCGCTTGAATAAGTTAAGCACTCGTTCCCCCGTTACAACCTTTGGGGATTTTCGGGAACTGGATGTGAACATGGGTTTGTACCTTGTTACTCAGTGATATACCCCTGAGTTCAAATATCTGCCTTTACTACACGTTTATAATTACCCAGCAATGTGGTTAATGTGTACCGGGACAAACAACGATTTTCCGACTACCCTGAGAGCTGGAAATTACTACGGCCTACTGGAGAAATCAGGAAGAAAACTCCCTCGACTTCATCGACTAAGTCGACCTGAAGTCGACCTGAAGTCGACTTGAGTCGATTTAACTCGACTCTACTCCGAGGTCGAGTCGAGTCCGGCGACTTGTGTTGACTCGACTCCAAGACGACTCGGCTTTGGAGTCGCGGCAACATAGTCGGCGCCGTGAGTGGGGATCTTGGGCCCGCATTGTCATGGTGCTGTCAAGATTTGTAAAAATGTCGTTGGCACACAGTGTTGTCGCGTTTTCGGGTGTTTTTTTTTGGCATTTTCACGCGTTGCACAACACGGCAACTATATTATCAAAAGACTGATGTAGTGTCCCGAAACAGTAATTCTGTCTGAATGCATGACGACTCGGCGCAGCCCCGCGAGAATAATGCTGTTCGGATGGTTTTGCATTTTCAAACAACAGATTTTAGAGTCAATAGCTCCTTTCCGCTCCGGTTCCCTCATTTATTCGGCTTCTTCAAGCTCTGAAAACAACGCTATCGTCATTCGAAATTCACGTGGAATCAGAAAATGAATAGAGGAAGGAGTCGGAATATCCTGGGTCGAGTGGCTTGCCGAGAATCGAGGTCCCGCTGTTATCATGCACGGAAAGGCCCTACCACACAACATGGATGTTGTTTTCCTCATCCACATTTTCTGTGTCAGATTAAACTAACCCAAAGGCTACAGTCTTATCTCACCTTGTGCAACTCCTCCATCTGGGGTGGCATTGCGCACGTTTCAAATCACATCGACTGCTAGCGGGGGACTTTCTCTGCTGTTCAATTCCCGTAAATGCCGTCGGCGAAACTTGAAAGAAGCACCAGCCGTTCTCACGGGTGCTGACCCAGTGAGAACGAGTGGAGACCCAGGAAGAGATTTAGATGTGTTTTGAACGTTAAAACATTTCGGGTGCCGTTGAATTTAAGTCTACCATTCAGCTTTCTTCCAAGGGTGTGCCTGTGCCTTGAGGACTTTGATAGCGCTGAGTTCTTCAGGTCGCAATCTTCCCGCATGGGCCAAGAGCTTACGGATGGTTGAATCGATTCTATCAAGACTTTACGACGGATATTGACTACTAAGAGAACTTTCTCATTACGCCAGATCGGCGGAAACAATGATTTCCACAAACTGTGAAGAGGAAAAATGAGCTCGAACCGACTTCCTAACCATTCAGTGTGAATTGTGTGAGTGAGAAACCCCAGGTTGTCACATAATAATTCTATCCAGGAGGATATACTCAGAGCTACGCCGATATCACACCCTCCGTGTGTACAGCGCAGACAACGCAAGGACCAATTGAACACCCAACGCGAATTTCAATGTGCCAGAAACTGGCATCTGTTCCACGAGACCCGAGTTCCTAGAGTCCGGGTTGGGCGATGTATCTGACACCTCCGCTGAGATTCTTAGGTTCAAAAATGGGTTCAATTTAAATTCAGTCCACGTACCATCCTCCGCGTCAGTTGGTACAATCCTATTTTCGGGCTCTGTGATAGATACACCTGAATCGTCTTCCTCGGAGGCGCCATCGAAATGGTAATCATCAACTGTTCATTTATGAGAAATTATTCATGTACGGACTGTGAACTCACAATGCAAAAATGGATTGTTTGTCTCGCTAGGCGATTCACACTGTAACAGCGGATGCCCAAGATTCCGGGCGACATCCTGGCTATCTGGATCGAAGCTTTTGGCCTGGTGGAACTGACGAACTCCGGCGTAAACACTGGCATCCCAAGAAAACCCAAAGATCTCCGTCCGGAGTCGCAGCGAGGGGAAACCGAGGCTGGCAGCATCCTTCCAGCTAAGTGGTTTGGCACCGAATGGATCCAGAGACCAATAGGCTGGACACTCGGGCCATTTGAATACTAATGGGTCGATTTGAAAGTCTTTGGGTGGGCATAGGAACAGGAAACCTTCGGGTGGGTCTGCTGTAGTTTTTGAAATGCTGACATTAAAGAAAATGCCAGACAATTCAACTGTTTGGGCAGATCATTTTGGATAGATGCCACCGTGCAGTGAAGTTCGTACCACAATTCTCCAGCCTGCACGAGACTCCCAAGTGATTTGCTTGGCTGAGCCAGTAATTTGTTCGTGTGGGCTCGAAGCTCAGTCTAAATGAGGTGTATTCAGCATCACTTGTGCTGAACCTTGGGGATTAAACAATGTTAGAGCTGGCCATGATGGGCAGATTGATATTACCGGGTCCACCCATTTTCCATGACGTCGCCAGAGTATAAGTGAGATAACGACCAACGTGAGGGATGAGCGCTCTCCGCATTCGGCAGAGAGGCAATATAGAGCACATTCCGGCATCGATCCCCTGGAGGCCAGGAAATCACTGCGCCAAGATTAACCGTAATTGACATGTCAACCCAAGCGGTTCGGCGATATGAGAAATGCCGGTAGCATATTTCGTGATATTCCTTCAACGTCAACAAGTCGAGGGCAGCGGCCTCCAGGCTCGGTACTTTCAGTGCTTTGAAGTTCTGCTGGCCAAAGAACTGGCCGAGGTCGAGAGATAGGAAAAAAAAGTCATGTCCGGGTTCAAGGTCCACGCAGAGTCGGCCGGTTGAGTGACGTATGAAACAGGTGCAATGGGCGTCGATCTAGATATGTCGATATAATGATATAGTAACCAGGTGACCGAGCTCACCAGCCACTGTCGAAAAGTGAAGTAGAAGTAATCCCGAACCGCCTACACCAGTTTTAGTTTAGCGCCCTGTTATCAATGCAGATGTTCATACTTGGAACTCGGCATCCTGAGACAAATTAACGGGCAATTGGCAGGTGGGTAGGAAGCGGTACATACTACGCAGGCAGCGATATACACGTTTGACAGATGTGAGTGCCGGTGCTGCTTCTCAAATTCTCGAAACGGTATCAAATCTATGTTCAATTCCTCAGTATCACCGTTTTAAAAAATTGTGGATCTGACCGTCATGAAAGATTGCCGCATATATATCTCCGTAACTTGCTGTGCCACGAAGCTGCACAATATTTGGATGTCTGGCATAGTGGGGAACGGGATTTGTCGGTGCATTCAGTGACCCAAGTCACAAGCTGAATCAGTGCCTTACCGCACGGCCATATATTGTGCAACATCTGTCCGCCATTCCTGAACACTGTTATCGCATCACGGGTCGGGGCATGGAATGCATCCCACGGCGCACCTCCTCCGCGCTCTCGCCTTGATAGGTGGCCACCGTCACACTCGATTTTCCGCGGTCTATTTTGGCAGAATATACCCTTCGAACACTGCGCCGCTTGGGTTGGATATCAACGACACTAGACCAGTGGTCCATCCGTATTTCACGCTGCAAGTCTATATCTCCCACGGGGATTCGTGGAAAATCTGCGCAACTCTCAGTGCGAGTCATGAATGAGATATGCTGGCAAAAGATACCGGACGGGACGGTCGGAGCAGCGGGATAGTTCTTCGTAATGTTGGTGAAGGTCCCACCAGCCACGGTGAAGTGATGGGAACCCGAGAAAACGCCGTAGCTGAATTAGGTGCTGATAAGCCAGGGTTTCGAGTGGGCCACCCAGGCGGCACAGAACGACTCACGAGGCATATCCAGGATTGCCTATGGGCGAGCCAGAGCTGAAAGCTTGTTCTGTATGTGTTTCGTCGCTCATCGCTGGTGGAGGGAAGAGGAAGAGTGGGTAAGCGCCGGCATGACAGCTTTCACTCGATTTAAGAACTGCTCAAAAGTAGATGCACCGGCTGAGAGGACACAGCATCAGCATTGCAGACTTGCTTTGGAAGTGAGGGAACAGCATGAGAGATGGAAGAAATGTACAGCAATCCGGTGTTTTCGCCTCGATAGAAATCCATCATTCAGTCGTCCAATCTTGGTCGCGTTTTTTTTTTTGCTTTCTCCTGGCGAGTACCTTGGGATTCCACGTGCACGCAGCGTACTTCTGTAGTCAATACGACAGGCTGTGAAATAGTCTGTCGGTACTAGAATAAATGAATAGATTTTTCTTACCTACGAGGGCGACTATTGGATAAATCCAATCCCCAATGAGTACGATTCAGTCCGTGTCACTCTGAGTAAACCCCCGCTCACCCGAAATTGAGTCCAGATCTGACTCCCATACACTGGAACACCTCGCGCGCAGCGCGCCCGCAGAGGATACAATACATTCGCTCCTCGCTGAATGGCTTCCTTGCTAGCACCCGAGAACAGTGAATCAATTTGAGTTGAGTGGGTCGGGTGGAGTTGGAGAGAAGTGAGGAGATGAGGATAGCTGAGAAGAACGGCCGGACGGGTGTGAGTTGACGAGATAGGACAAGAAGGGATAGCGGGATTAGTGGAGTCGAGAAGAGGAGGGTGAGAAGGGTTGAGGAGGAAGGGAAAGAGAAGAGTTTGAAGGTTAACATGAGCTTTCACCCGCTATGCAAAGTAGGAAAGCAAATCATATTCATACCGTACCGCTTACTTTACAGGTACATACGACGCGTTCCAAGCGTCGATGTGCACCGTATGCGTATTCGTCAAATGCGTATGTAGGCAAAGGTACAGTGCGGAAGGGCGAATCGGCGCGGAATAGGGACAGAGCTGGGCAGGGGAGCGGGGAATGAGCCGGGGAAAGGGAGGGTGGGGAGCGAGTAGGGAGGGAAGGAGGAAGCAGAGAAAAAGAGATCGCCGTGGATGCATCCAGTGAAGAGCAAGTGCATCGTCACGCCGCGCCGTGTGTTGCCAGACAGACGAAACCACCCGGTGTGCCGAGCGCGTTAATGCGGCCAGAAAGCAAGGCCGAGCGGGCACGAGAATCAGTGTCGCGCCTGCGCAGACTGTGTGGCGACTTGGCACGTCGGCTGTCGAGGTCGGTGAAGTCGGCGGATCCGACTCGTCATCGACGCGTTCGCATCGCATGGTCCGGGTCGGAGTCGGGTGGAGAGCTGGGAGGAGCGAGGAGGTGAGGAGGAAAGGAGAAGTGAGGACGAGAGAGCTATCGAGGCACGGAAGGGGGAGTGGATGTGGGATGGAAGGGTAGGGAAACCGCGGCCGATGTGCTTGATGCTCGTAAGCCCTCCCAAGGTGAGCGCATTATGTCGTACGTTGGCCGGATGTCCTAGGCGGGAGTCCCACATGTCGGAGTTGAGAGTCGGAGTCGCAGGCATAGGCGGCGCAGGAAGTGGTGGCGCTGTGCGTTTGAGATCGGGATTCAGGGGGTGGAAGATGGGCGCCGCCGTACCAGGCCGGGGTGTCAGCGAGGGGGAAGTGGGCTGGGAGGGCAAGAATGGATGTGACACACCTCGTGCGCGGTCCTTAATACCCCCTTTTCCTCTCCGTCACGGTTAGTGTGTCGTCCTCCCTCAGGTGCGAGTGAATCATGGCGCAGGCTCGGGGCTGGGTGGATGACGCAGCTCGCCGTCGCGGTGAGAAGTGTGCTGCACTTGGACAACCCACACGAGGTCCAATTTTGCGCTGGATGAGTGGCAGGACTCCATAGCGAAACGGGGAAGAAGTCGGAAGTTCGGGAATGATGCGTGATCATCAATCATGATTGATGTGTGGCGAGCTCTCTCCCGCCACTGAATCAAACGCATACAAGACGCTCCAGCTGCCCTCGCCTCTGTCAGATCTATTCCGAACTTGGATTCCCACCGCACCTCTTCCGCCTCATTGAAAATTCCTCGGTGAGGTCGTCGCTTTTGATCTCGCCAACAGTACTTACGTCTTCCCCCAATTCTCAATCACCCATTCTAGGGCTGAGCCAAACCCAGGTCGCGGCACTCATAATAGAAAACACATTCACGTCGTTGTCGGATGTCGACGCGGCTGCTATATCCCGCCGCTCGTTTGGGCGGTCGCTCGGAGACACGGTGAGGATCAGGATCTGCAAGATAGGTCCGAGTCGTTATCGAATGGGTTCCGCTGTATGTGTTTTCTCTTTCGTTGCTTGGATTTCTGGCCTGTACCACCGGCTGATGAAGGTAATTACAGCCAACACTCTGGCTTGTTCCGGATATTAGGCAAAGTCGGAGATTTCGTGGATTTCGTAGCGGGCTCTGGAAACTTGGAACTTTATCATCTACTCCACCGATGTGAAATTTTGAAGGGTGTGATTTAAAGACCGTGTCTGATTTCTTCAGATATTCCAATGCTGGAGCTTGTCGACATATTACTTCCGCTCCCCAACATTCTCACTTCGACTCGACCCCTCACTCAGGATCATCGTTGTCCAACTGCTTTTGACACGACCTGAACTAGAACGCAACATCTGGAATATGTACTCCTGGCTCGCTCGGGCTTCTTGGTGGCGCCCACAAACTCGTCGTGTTGCCAGAAGCCCTTGGATTTACCACCGAATCGACGCTGGCTATCGGGCAAGTTCTTATCACAGGTGCTCATCGTTCTCCCAGATTCTCCGATCGCTTACTTGCCCTGACGAACTGGAGTAGTCTCTGGAGTCTAATACGGATCCTATCTCGCTCCGGCTTCTCTTAATGCTAACTGCTGGCGCCGCCGCACAAACCGCTTGCGTTGCTGGGAGTCCTTGAATTTTCCACCGGAACAATACCGAAGTTTTGCTCGGAGAAGTCTTTGTCACAGTGTTCTCGAACAAGTTCTATCTCGGAATCTGATTTCTCATACCGCAATTAACACCGGTGTAGGCTGTACCTGAGAACCTTTATAGCCAGAACGTTATTTCGGGACCTTCTTCTTATGGTGCCAAGCTGTCACTCCGGCGCTTATCCTCCCTCTCTCCTCCCACCATCACCATACATGGACAATCCACCCACGAAACTGCTGAAAGAATTAACAACTCCACTACATGTGATCCTGAATCACACTCGTGAGTCCTACTCCTTTGGAACTGTGTTAATCGAGTCTGATTAACGCCAACCCAGACAGGGTAGTGGCATGTTCTCGGGTTCCAGAACTTCATAGTGACCGCCCAGACTTTAACCAACAGCACTGATCACTGCACTGTGAGTGTACCTTCCGGTGAGCTCCTCGTTGTACTGCAAAAATCTTTACAGAATTATCCTGCTTCAATTCTTTGGCAATGAATCATGGAACAAGATTGGTGTCTAGCGGAGAGGGTTGTTTCCGCTCACGGAGCACAGTCGCATTGCTCTAGCCCGAATGTTAGCTCCCTCAATATCGGTATAACAACGCATAGGCCACGAACTCAGCAGAAACATGCGGGGAAACAATCAGGGTTACAGCCATCAGGGCAATCCTCGAAACACTGGCGTTTCACGATCGACGTCTGACCACACCCGGATTAATCAGGTATATTCTTGAATGCGATTGACGTACTCTGGCGTTCGACGAGGGTACAGCCGCAGCTGTGAATACGAAGTAGACCAACACGAGAGATACGAGAGTATGAACTTGCATTTGGTGAACTGGAAGTCAGGATGCCAGCGCGGCGGGTGTTTATCTGCGGAGAGTTGCCGTACGTGCTGCTGTCAGCGGCAGGGATTTAAGTTGGGAGTAGACCTGCGCTTGGCCCCGACATCGGACTTTCAGGGTGTCACCGCTCCTGAAGCATTCAGTGCTGGAAGTAAATAGAACTGCGGGGAGCTCCAGACTGGGGGTTTCACAGTAGCCCTTTTTCGCACCCTTTTTTTTTTTCTATTTCTCCCTTTTTTTTCGGCCTTCTACCCTTTTTGCACTTCTAATTGAAAAATTCAGAGACATTGCCCGGCATCAGGGGTGATATTTCCGACCTACTATTCTCGTACATCAGCAGCACATAAAAACATAGACAGCGCTGAACTTCCGAGTCCAAACTTGGGCACCTCAGTGGTCCCAAATGACGTGCAAAATGCCCAGTGAACAGTGGATCGGATTACTACTGTAGTGATTGGCGAGACTCTGAGAGAGTTTGGTATAAGTACTAGAATCAGGGCTGTCTGGCCTCGTTTCTCAGACTCCTCCAGCTACAACTTAACAAGGTACGAGTTCGATCATTGTAGTATCATAAGAGACTATATTCTGGAACTACGAGTTGTAACCACAATTCAGATGAAACTGACCAGGCTAGTGTCATGGTTCTAGCCCCGTCCAGCCGCAAACTATTGAGCAGACCAAGAGCAGACTGCATGTTGAAGCGACGGTGGCTTCTCTGTCACTCGGGAGATCTAACAGGAGACCTTCGAAAAGGTTCATTCACCAATTGCGAGGTAAATATACAGAACTTGTCCTTGAACAATTAACTCAGGGTCGCATCTAGCCAAGTGAAGGGCAATGGAAGGTATGAGAAGCGAACGACGAGTGGTTGACAGGAACAATGGGTCTGAATGACCAATGTTGCGGGAATGGTTGCTAGAGGAATTGAACAGGGACAAGCGCTTCGCGCCGGCTCCCACTAGAAATATTCCATCTACGACACCCCCTGCTGTCGTAACTTGGCCTATAGCTCCTGAAATTTTTCTTCGGACCCTTAGGTTTCTTCGGGTTCGGTAGTAAACTCTGCACATTCGGGGAGAGTTGACTTGGCCAGCTGGAGGGTAAAAATGTGACACCATGATTGAGTATTAGTGAATCAAACCGAGACTGGCATTCACTGTGGGCTATGGCCATCGCGAGCCATTGCGAGCCGTCGTCTGCTATCGGCGTGGCGACATCGGAAGGCAATGAGAAGGCTTGCACCGTATTGGCGGCGTGCTGTACAGAATGGCCCGCGATGGACCGTTGAAGGGCGGTGATCTGTGGTACAGATCACTGAAGCATTATATAGGAGAGAGCTAGTACTACCCAGTTGAATGAAAGGTTATTCTTTTTGGTTGAGCACAACGGAGTCAGAGATGGAACCAGGCCGCTAGACTCGTAGCCAGTCTGCCTTACGACGGCAATCCTTAGTGCAGACACTTTGCTGCCTACGGCAGAGTGCTTGCACTAAGAAATTCCAGGCTGGAAGGCCATCCTGGTACTCTGGCAGCCCGAGCCAGGTGCTAGCTAAAGGATAAATAGTGTTTTTAACTGTGTTGATGAATTCGTCCGGGATACCAAAGCCCCTGAGTGCACACCAGAGGTTGTCGTGCTCAAATTTATCGTATGCTTCCTGTTGGTCGAGTGCTCAAGAATCAATCTAGGCAACAACCTTTGGACAAGCCTACAGACGGCTCCTCTGACAGTGATTATTCTGACTCCGGGGCTCTTGATCTGGCTGAATTGGACAGTTTGACTTATCTCGAGCTGGACTCAGACCATAGTGACGACGATAATGAAGCACTGGGATGAGGTTGCCCAGGGAGAGTTTCAAGCGTCTATTCACATTACTTGTAAGCAATGAAGAGGATCGCCGAGAGCCGGTGATACAGACGGTCCCATCGTGTGATGCTTATGAAGCTAAGCACATCCCAAACTTGTACCAAACCGAACTTGAACTTCAGGCTGTCCCCTCAAAAATAGTTGGTAAATTACGCACCACCAACAACGACCTATTTGCGTCGGCCAGCACTCCGGCAAATCTCTCTGAGATTTCGTGCGACCCTCCCGGGTGTCCTTTCATTCCTGCGCAGCTGCAGATTCTTCGACCAATGTCTCAGTGCATCAGTCGACCTATTCTCTCGGAATATGAATGTACGTAGAATGGTTTGGGTCAGGGAATTAGAGGTCGCGCGGGACATTCAACGAGGCAAAATTGTATAGACTACTTATGTACTCGCTGTCATTTTCCCAACAACCTTGAACCGTTGTCTGCGATGTGAGTAATCAGTGATCTTCGTGGTACATTAAAAAGTGAACCACACAAGAAGATCGCGACCCAAGTATCAAGAATCTCCAATTCGGATGCCGGGAGATTGACATATCCCACGACGTCCACATCCTCCTCCAGAGTGCTAAATTTTGTGAGAGCATAAGAAATATCCTTTGAAGCCCAGACCCTGAACGCTCCAGTGGGTCCAGAAAACTCTTTCGCAGAAGTGACATCAAAGACATAGTCTATCAGAATAGCCTTTAGTGCGGAAATCATTCGAGAAGTAGACATATATACCCTTGACACCAATCAAAGTTCGCGGACCGAGCTCATATAGAACGTCATCGCTGAATACACCCAACTCCGACACGCTCATAACAGGCAGCACATTTTCATCCAGGCCCTCGTTGATATTCTCTTGTGGTTGAAGAAGTACAAGTGGACAGTAGGTCTTCTTCCAATGCTTGTTCAAGGTGGATGACATGGTCGCAGAAGAAGACTAGTGCTGACCGAGTAAATAGAGAACTTGTGCCCAAGCGGCATGCAACTTTTTTTTTTCTTCCTCTAGAGGCCATTACGACTATGTGATAGCATAGGGGTGTCGGAATTTGACTACCAGGCAGAATTTGTAAAAAGCTGCATGCCGCTTTTGCACAATGCCCAAAAGTGGCATGCCGCTTGGGCACAAGCTCTCTAATGAAGCGGGCTAATCATGAAAGTAGTATCGGCAGACAGCAGGCTCGGACCCTTGTACGCCACAAGGCGGTGTAATTGGTTGCCTTCGCTCCTGCAAAACATCCACGCCCAACTGCTCCACCGATTTCCCGTGGACCCGGATATCCGTTACTTCGCCGACGCACACAAAGAGCTTATCCTCGCTGCGAACCAGCGACAACAGGATGCATGGGCTTCCAAAGGCGGAATCGTGTTCAACGATATTGTCCTGCTATCTCAGCCGAACCCGGCAGAAATGCCTTATAATGCACGTGCTAGGCCATTCAATTATGAAGCACGGGCTTCAAAATTGCATGGAAAAGCACTCATGTATTAGAGAGCTTGCGCCCAAGCGGCATGCCGCTTTTTGATTGTGCAAAAAGCGGCATGCAGCTTTTTTATATTTTTTCTCTAAAGGCCATTACGACTCTCTACTAGCATTGTGGTGTCAGAATTTGACTGCCAGGCAGAATTTGTAAAAAGCTGCATGCCGCTTTTGCACAATGCACAAAAGCGGCATGCCGCTTGGCACAAGCTCTCTATTCTTGCTCACGGGGCACTCAAATCCGAAATTTGATGGCTGGGCGGCTGTGGAATTCAAGGTCAGGTATCAACGGTTCACCAACCAGGCGAGGTCCCGTGCTTCGCAATTGAACACATTTTTGCCGAGATAAGGGAGCAATTTGGTGTCCCGTGCTTCATAATCATTTCTGCCGTGGCCGGAGAATATAATTATATTCGTGTGCAGAGGGACAGGGAAAAAAATTTGTCTTGAACTAGGCAGCCGAAGAGAACGAAGGAAGAGTGTCATGACTGGATGAATTACTAGGACGACTGCGATAGGATAATCATGCGACAGCAGACAAGCAAATATGTTCCAGGAAGATTCTATCAAAAAAGAACTTACCGGTAGGAACCGATCTCAGCTTGTCATCAGCGGCTTTAATTACAGCTCTACTACAACTTTATTTACAGCTTTGCCTACTCTACAGCTTTCACTTTCTACTTATACGAACAATCTTCTTCGCCCTGCCTCTTCAGTTTTTTCCCCTACTGCATCGACCCAGATCCCAAGATCTACCAGTGGACCTCGTGCCTTCAGTGGACGGTAAAACCCGGGTTTGCTCAGTACCGCTAGCCACCATTTCAGGTCCGAGATTACTGTTCTTGGTGTGTACAATCGTGCATGATCCGTTTTGAATGACGCGGAAAATGCGGACAGGGCGGGCTCCGAGATATTTTTTGGGCATTGCAGACTACCTACCAGGGACTACTAATACCCACACCAAGGGCGTGGTCTCAATTCGCGACGGTGTGCTCTCAAATCCCTTCATATGATAATAAGCTTTCTGCCGAAGTTTGGGATATTTTTTGAAGTCCATCAGCTTTCAATACGCCGGTCATTCGAGATCAACCATTTGAGGTGAAAATTGTGCTCTGGCCGCCTCTGTGACACCCAGAAAATGTTGTAGGGGATAGGATCAAGTTAATATACTATCTTGGACCCCGTAGTTGGCCACCCCCCCTATTTGGCCATTTGGTAGCTAGCATTCAGAGCCTTGACATTTATAACCGGCGAATTTGGAGTCAAAGTGATGAGTTGATGGAAAGTTACGACATGTCGGATCGGACTCCGAAACGTGTGAACATCATTTTCTTATTGCCGATGCAGCTCAGCTTTCTTGTCTCAACTCCCTTTAAACCAATTCCTCGCCATTCCGGGACTTTGTAGGCTCATTCTGTTCCCCTGGTCTTGGCGGAGCATTTGCCACTATTCGTGCTGTGGAGCCAGAAATATATAGCATATAGTATTTCGAGCTTGGGATTAAGCAGCAGTTGCTGAGTTGCCATCGTTCTGAAGTTGCCGCATAAACAAGTTGTCTACAATTCTGAACAGGCGGGTAAAGGTGCCATAAAAAATGTCTGAAAATGTGCAACCTGTTGCCACCATGGCCCCGACTGAAAGCGCAGTCGGTGGGCCCGGCAGTGTGCCCGGGCTCTGGATGTGACGTCCATCCCGGCCGCTATCTGCTGAGGTACCCCGCTACGTCCTACCGTCGGGGCCAAAAAAGAAAAGAAAAAAACAATTGCACCATTACTATGCCAAATAGTCTCCCGTGCCCGATTTCGCACCTCAAAGCATCACCACTACTTGTCCTCTCGCGCGCCACATCAAGTCCTTCCACAAATCCACCGTCATTTTCGATCCCACTTGTCAGTTCCCTAACCCCCACGTGTGCTAGGCCCCATTACCGAAGAACCGGACGGGCCGTATCAACGTCCAGCGGAGTCTTTTTCGGACTTGCACGCCCTGTTTCCTCCAGACCCAACGCGTATCTTCTTCCCGTCTTCATCCGACGCCTTGCACCAATACATGTACCGCGGCAACTTGCATCATCCCTGATTCAATACCTCAAGATTCATTAAATCAGTTGTCTATCGTCAAAGCAGTCCGTCAAGTATTCTTTCTTGCTCCTACGGCCCAAATCAAACTCGGTGAATGAATCAAGTTGTATCAAACATCCTTTCTTTGATGGCTTTTTGTGATTACCTCAATGTCGGGTTTTCGTGTTGTAATCAAGACCCCGCGCAACTTCCAATCTGTTGCGTCTCTTGGCAGACTCTTTCGCGAGGCGAGCATTCCAATATTTCCGACCGGTTTGTGCTTGATCAAATATCTAGGTGAGCCGCCGAGCAATTTCGTCTGGCCATTTGACTGATTTCCTTTATGCTTGCAGTGCTACTTTTGTCTGAAGATGGGTTGATTTACCCCGAATATTAGATTCACGGATTTGGTTTCGTTTTCGTCTTGTTTTCGATAAAATGAATATATTTTATCGTTTTTATTATTTTGTGATTCATGTGTGTACGGCTGGATATTGCAAGTTACCATGGTCTATGAGCCGCTACCGAGCCTTAGCGCGAGAGGTACTGAGAGCTACCAGCGGCTAAGGTAGCCACCCGCCAGACCTACCAGCGGCTACCAGGTTTTGGTGGGTGGCTACCAGGCGCTACATAAGGGGGGACTTGTCTACGGGGTTACCACGGGTATTTGGGCTACGGAGCGCTATAGACTCATGACCTTTTTCCCTGATGTAGGGCTTCGACCCGTCCGTCTCTTTGACGGGTTGACGGCCCGTCGCGACCGTCCGTCCAGGGACTGTGAAGTCCCGCCATGTTCTCCGTGAAGTCTGAAACGTCCCATGCCTCGAATTTTGGTCAAGTATGATGGCCGCCCTCCGAGCAAGCTGTTACCTGGCATTTCCTTTGGGGTTACTTCCTCACGGATTTTTGGCAGCTCGGGGTACACTATTTGCGTCTCGTCCTGAGGCGGTTGCATCGCACTGCTTGAAATGGTTTATCATCAATCTCTCACTCTTCTTGTTCATCTGGAAACACCATTTGCACATATAGAGCCCCGGGCAGCGGCATAGATAGCCGGTCGCGGCATAGTTACCGGTAGAGCCAACGCTTCTTGATAGAGCCACATAGAGACCTCTGCTCTATTGTGAACCTGAGGCACTATCGCGTGCTCCGTCCTCTCCACTATCGCACATAGAGATTCCTTACCATCGGTGCAGCTATCCGATGCGCTGGCAGCTGATCTTCCGACTTATAAAACACGGCGAAGTCGCGACTCCGACAACTGCATCTTTTCCCAGTTGTCAAGACTTCTTCAAGCTCGGCCCGTGGTCTCCAAGCCTTCAAGTCCTATATCCTCAAAATTCAATGCCGTCAAATTGTCAAGCAGGTCAAGAATCCTTCAAGCCAGTTCAAGTTACTCTGTCGTCGGGCCGTTCACTTTCTCGCGCAAGAACGAAGCTGAATCTCTGCGGCCGTGCTCAAGAAATCTGGACTTCAAGTAAATCACTCTGTTCTTCAAGTTCTTACGCTACGTTATCATTTTCGTTTCATTTGTAAAGTTTTCCAGTTAATACTACTATTTCTCTCGCATCTTTTCGAACATCTTGCCTGATATTGTACCTGATTGTCCATCCGATGATCTCCAGGTCGTAGGGCGATGGTGATGCAGGAGAATGAACCCAAACCAGAGACGCCAGGGGCAGCACCAACGCCAACGACTAACCCAACAAGATGGCGGCGATGAAAAATATCAAACCTATCCCATGAAATAGTGTCCACATCATCGATTTTCAATGCAGGATCCGGAGCCAAGTTAACAGATCTTGATCTTGGAACTGTATGGTTGAACCTGGCGGTATGAATTGAATGCTGAAGAGGAATGTATGAGAGTATTGCGGCAGTAGACCATAGGTGTAGTAATGTCCGCAATGCACGCGGACTCAGCTTGGAGTGCGTTGGAGTGCGAAGTGTGAAGGAATGAGGGGAATCCTGAACAGCGCATTGTATTCCGCATCGCGGTCGAACGGCGAATAACGATTCCTCCGGAACGGATGTTGGATGAATCACGGCCAGGGGGGTACCACTAAAAAGATTATTAAAATCCACTGGTACGTGGTCACTTGTTTGGCTTTTGATGGGAACGGATCGGCAACACCGGCGCCATCAAATCCATCAATTCGCGTCGCGCTGGTCTCATCTAATCCCACGACACCCTCAAAACGCGCCCGCGCTACAACCCAGTCGGCAGGTTCTGAGATCTCAGAGTCAGATCAGCACAAAACTAAAAAACCCCAGAGAGGCCGTTAGGTTACTTATTATACTAGTACATAAGTAGAGTTATAAAGAACAGAGAGTGAAATGTTGAGCATTTGGCATGAAACCCTTGCTAGATACAACAATAATAATAGCCTTAACACCGCCTGAACACAGCCAGCTCAACGCGTCACCCCGCGAACACGTCGTAGACCAGCGCGACGCGAATTGATGGATTTGATGGTGCCGGTGTTGCCGATCCGTTCCCATCAAAAGCCAAACAAGTGACCACGTACCAGTGGATTTTAATAATCTTTTTAGTGGTACCCCCCTGATCACGGTGTGGAAGGAGTGGATGCCCCGCTCGTTACTTTTCCATTTCCCCCACCTACGCACGTACCTTACGATCGATCGGTCTCACGACCGATTATTTGTTTTGTATGTAAATATGGCCAATGATTACCTCCTTAGACCCGAACTACGAGCATCCCCGCGACCAGTGACTTGAGTACCCCAACGCGGGTACGTCGCCAGTGAACACCGAACACCCGAGAACGAGATTACATCACATATCGAACATTTCCGAGCAGCACCCGTACTTCACGCCCACACGCACTTATCCCCTTTCTCACGCCATTTCTACTCTACGCTTCTACGACTTCTTGGGACCACCCCACCGCTTTTCTCGTTCACCCGTGCACCCTATTTCCGGACGACCGACCCACCTATTCTGTCTACCGACAGAGAACTCGTCACTGCGACAACGGCTAAGTCAACTGCGTCATGCATTCAGAGCAGCAAATGCTGTACAACACTCGGATTTTGACCTATATCATGGGTTATTCCTGGTTGAAGAAATGAAGACTCAACAGAGAATCGTTGCATAGGCGGATAAACCTTTGAATCGAATGCATTCGCAAATCCAGTCGTGAATCTAGACGGAGAGGCGCTGGGGATATCCCCTCCTAGAAAGAGCACATTCACAACAGGCCGTAACGAGGGTAGTGAAGCCCTGTACGTGTGTCTGTTGAACTTTGGAGCCGGGTTCAAAGATCACCCAGTGAGCTCATGTAGTTCCCTGACCGGGGAATGATAATTAACTTGTATCGAATATTGCACAACATCTTCGCTTAGGATCTGCGTCGAATGAATGTTAACTTAGTTACAGCTCTTTGCGGTACAACAGGCGCGGACGGTTTTTTTTTTTTTTGGCAAGTTTTCATGAGAACAGCTGCCCTGAGCTCAATTCTCCACCGTTTCCCCTCAAAATAAGCTCATTCGATTCGCATTGAAAATCCGCAGCCAATGGAATACCGGTATTTTTGATCCTTTTATGTACAGAGTTGAAACCGGGATCCGAAGAAAAAAGAACATCCCCCCATCTCTCAATTGTAACATGAACAACCATACTTGAAACTGGATTTATGTGATACTATTACCTCGTAGTGTATGCCCAAATATGTTCAGAATTTTTGGGTCCATGGTTGCCGAGCATGAGGTCATCGCTTTTTGCACCTATTTTGGTGGAGGACCTGGATCCGAAAAATCAGGTGCCATATACGTGCCAGCTGCATCCCTACCATTAAGTGCACCTCTGAGGTAGATGCGGCACTTGACCTCCCCCCGTGCACAATAATCAGTCTGAGAGATGAACTAGACCCTTGTAACAACAAATTCTCCGCTCACGACTTGTGGCACAGCCACAGATTTCCGGTTTTGGTATGTTTTCAATTTCTCGTGCTACCCGACGAATGGCGTGGAGATTTTTGCGCACATAGGATTGTTGATACCCTGGGTAAGATGAATACAAAAAAGACTCAGGTCGATTGCATCAAATCTGGGCCTATAACTCGACATTTTTCGGATCTGGGTCTTTTTCGGATCCGGGTTTCAACTCTGTAATAGAAATTCTTCAAGAAAAATTTGGTTTTGAGTAGGACACCTGTAGCACTCGGAATACCGCACCGATTGGCATAATATTTGGATATGCTATACATCTGATGTGACTCTGTTATTTCTCCTGTTGGTTAAGGCTGGTCGCCCGACGTCCGCATGATTTCCTGGCTCCAGTCTCTATACTCACTTATTTCTCCTGTTGGTTAAGGCTGGCCGCCCGACGTCCGCGTATCTCCCTGGCTCCAGTGTCTATACTCTCTTATTTCTCCTGTTGGTTAAGGCTGACCGCCCGATGTTCGCATATTTTTTCTGGCTCCAGTGTTTATACTTTGTTCTCCATTCCAGGACGTAATAAAAATTACTTGGCTCGGTCCCGTCGAGGTATTTAGGCAGGATCGCCTACACTGCGCATTATCCCTTGCTCTCAGCATGTCCTCTGCAATAGTTGAATATCGCCCCGGACTCGGTTGTAACAAACATCTTCCCAGTATGCTCGCTCCCTTTCCTTCCCTTTACTTCTGCTTTTGACGACGCTTCTTTGAACAGAACGCGGAACTCTTTTTCCATCTCGCCCTGAAGCTCTTGCATTCAACTGGCTCCAATGGGAACTCGTTAATCTCCTCCTACTTTTGCTCCCGCTTGGGGCAGGTGTTGAAACCATTGTACTACTCGGTCATCGGCTGGATATTTTTCTTGCCTACTTCCTCGTCTATTTTTCGCTCTACACTGCCGCTCTCCTCCTTCTCTTTGGTGTGTTGTATATTTATTTGTGTCGGTTGCATTCTGAGTAGGTTCACTCAGCGGGAATGACTTTCCCCAATTTTTTTCAGTACGGGCATATGGTTGCCCCCTTCATTCTTGGCCGTCGACACCGATCCCATTTCTCTTTCATGTCTGATAGGCGGAAGCGAGCTCTCTGTGGCCCACCCCAGTTTATGGTCTTCGTCCTTGGTTCCTCGCATCGTTCAATTCCAATGAGTGAGTCCCTTTTTTGCTCAATGCTTTTTCATTGTTGACTCTTTCCATAAGCCGTCACTGGTTGCACCACATTCAGCGAGATTTATGCACAACTCGAAGATCTCGAACTCGTACCTCCGGGCCGTCGCACCGCCTTCTATCTCGACCACGGTGGGCGGAGGGTCCTGTGGAGCGAGACATTGGCATCCCGAGGTACAGGGCCCTTGTCGTACTTGCATTTGAGGCTATTAGTCTTTGGTGGTGCAAATGAACGTGTGTTCTTTCTCGTTTTCTTTCCAAGGAAATAAACTAAAATTCATATTTGTTTTTTGTAGATCAAGCGGAAGCATCTTCCTCACGCAGTCGGCCGGCCAGAAATCGGGATAATCGACGGTTTGAGGCCCTTGTCCAGGCGGAGGGCCTGGACGAGTTTGGCAATCCGGAGACCCCGAAGCGACAGCAGAAACGCAAGCGGCCGGCTCCAAAGGCGAAAGAGAATGGAAAAGAGGTGGAGAATTCTGATCCGAAAGATGCTGACTTCTCTGGGCCTTCATCAGATGAGTCAAGTGATAGCGATATCGAGGAAGTGTTGTCAAACGCAGAGGTATGTCGCTGGACGCCATAACTTCATTTGTGTTCTCACATGCACAGTTTGCGGAGTCTCTCCCGACCAAGACGATTCCTGAAGCATCACGTCGACGCAAAGCCACGACTAAGGCAGATAAACCACCCAAAAAGAAGTCCAAGGGAAAAAGCAAGGTCGCCGCTCCATCAGTGCGCTCTGTTCCTTTTTCTTTCCCTTCGTAATCTGATTGCTCACAGGTAATCGCCGACGAAGACGATCCAATGCCGCCGCCCTCTCCACCACAGGTAAAACCGCGTCAGAAGCCGATACGTGATATCCCTTTGTCTATATTGTCTATACATATGTGGACATGTCCTTAACTTTAGCAGAAAAAACGGAATGCGATCTATCATTTCTTCGAGCAGGTCGATGAACACCGGGACGGCTCAGTTGAGGAGGGTGCTCGTTACTATAAGTGCTACCTCGGCAGCCGACGGGTGTTCAAAATCACTCGCAAGATGAACTACAATACCAATGGTATGCTTTGCCTGTTTCCCTTGTGGCGCGAAAGCATCCTGAGCAGTTCTAGGCCTTCAAACTCATCTCCAGGCACACTTCCCAGCGCATTATCGACTTTTCAAAGTATTAAATGCCCGCAACAGTCCGCCCACCGATGTTGAGATGGCACTGGCTCATGGTAAAACACCCATGACGCCCGAGGCGGCTGAGAAGTACCTGGAGCATTTCGAAACAATCAACAACAACATCAGAGATATGTTTGCAAAGCAGTTGGCCGCATCCGAGGTACGTGTTCTGTCGTATCCTTTTCACTCTCCTTTACTCTCTCTTTCACAGGAGCCATGGGATCAAGAACACTTCGAGGAGTTGATTGCAAAATGGGTCGCGGCCTGTGACCAACCTTTTTCTGTGGTTGACTCCGCGGAATTTCGCGAGCTCTTACAGTACACACACCATCCCACCCGTAAGCAGCTCAGGATACCCCACGCTCAGTCCGTAAAGGCAAGAATTGAGCGGATGGAGGAGGAAATGACTGATGGTTTGAGAGCTGTTTTTGCTGTGCGTTGGCGAATTTCTTCGTAATACTATTTCGGCAATTCAACGCACCCAAGGAGAATACTTTGTTTTTCGCCATTTCCTTGGACGCCTGGACATCAAGCAATGGATATGCCTTCATGGCAATTGTTCTTCACTGGATCGGAAACAACGGCAAGCTTGGCAAGTGAATTTGGTCGTTGTGTTAAATCATGAGTCTGATTTAGGCGGTGGCAGAGGAATCTTTAATCGACTTCCGAGAGCTTATAGGCGAGCACTCTGGTTTAAACATGGCTGACGCCGTTTGGAGTACACTTGAAAAATTTGGGCTTTTGGGAAAGGTGTGTTGTTGATGTTCCCCTGTTGCAACTGTTAACACGATTCCAGATTATTGCGTTTGTTATGGACAATGCCACAAACAACGACACTCTCGTTGATGCCTTTGCTGCACAATGTGAGCTCGCGAATATCCCCTTCCAGGCGCGTGATGCTCGCATGCGATGTATGCCCCACACGATCCATCTTGCTGCCCTCAAGGCAAGTCCAACATTTCTACTTCCCTTTATACAGCTCAATCCCCATGTTCAGCTTCTTGAGGCCATTGGGGCGCTGACGAAGGACGAAAGGAACAAGGCCAAATCGCGCGCGGGTGTATATCAGGAAGCTTCAACTGAATCTGTTGACCGTGAGCAGGATGGCCAGACAGGCGATGTCGAGGATGGCCAAGACACTGAGGATGTCTCTCCAACCAGCACTATTGGTAGTGCCGTGTTCAAGGCGAGTTTTATTCCTCATAGTTGGCTTCCTTAATATAATTGAATTAGATTCGTAAAATCGTTCGCCATGTTCGCTCTAGTCCACAGCGTCGCAAGACGTGGCGGAAGGAAGTTAGCGACTGTGTTTCCAGTGCGGGTAATCAGATGCTTATCCTCATCCTGGATGTCAAGACTCGTTGGTCTTCAACGCATCAGATGCTCCGTATGTTCTCGACCTTTTCTGTGACCGTTCCGATGAAATTCATTCCATTCCATTCGCAGGTCGCGCAATAGAATACCGGCTTCCAATTTTCAACTATGTTGCAAAGGACGCGGAACTGCGCAAGTACGAGCTTACGCAGACCGAATGGGATGCTCTGAAGCTTGTCACGGCATGGCTCAAGACATTCCGTTCTGCGACTACGCAGATGTCGACAACGAAGCAGCCAATGCTATCGCATACTCACACAATATTCCGAGGGCTCCAGGCCAAAGTGAAGGAAGCGATTGAGGAGCTTCCAGTCAATGCTGACCCTGCGCTGAGAGACGGTCTAGCACAGGCGCACCGTAAACTTAGCGACTACTTTACCAAGTTTGATGTGTCTCGCTATTGTCTTTGGGCCGGCCGTTCGTCTTTTATTTCTTTTGGAAGTCTCACTGACCCCATCACTCAGTTCTTGACCCACGGATCTCATACGAAACTTTACGCCAGGACTACGCAGACGATGCACAGTTACTTGCTGAACTGGAATCTTCGAAGTCTAATTTGCAGGCCCACTACAACATGGTGTACGCCTCGACAGAAATGGCAAACTCGGCGGCTCAGCCCCAGACCCCTGCCAATGGCTCTCCTCAAAAGGTCGACTTCCTGGCTCGGTATCGGAATCGGGGCCGTGACACGCACACCGATGAGCTCGCAGAATATTTCAGGATTACCAGTGTCCCTGAGCACCTTGACGTAGATCCGCTTCATTAGTGGTATGGCCGCCGCCACCAGTTTCCTAACCTGTACCGTCTTGTCCGCAATGTTCTCTGCATTCCCGGTACGCTTTCCTCGGGCTCCCCCTTGAGAAAACCTTACTGACCTCATCCTAGGCTCTGCGGTTGTGGTGGAGAGAATCTTCTCTGGCGGTCGTGATACTATCGGCCTCCGCCGTGCCAGTCTCAAGGCGGAAACCATCCAGATGCTGATGTTTGTCAAGGCTCGGCTTCGCATGGCTAGAAACACTGTCATCGACCTGACCGGGGCTGGTGAAGACTAGAACTACCGTTAACCATATTTCCTTTTCAATAGATTTAAATTTCTTCGCGATTTTTCCCGTGATAAGTACCCGTAATTACGCCGTAAACGGGTGATACGCACGGGTCCCGTCCCGTCTCAGCCTTCCACCCAGCCTTCTTACGCACGGGTCTGACCGTCCCGTCGGCGACTTACGCCCGTATTTCTTACGGCCGTGGGCGTAATACGCACGGTTTGATGCCCTACGCCAAACGCTAATACAAGACCCCAGGTACAGCACTGTGGATGAGTTATTTCAGTGATAGTACGAGGTTTATTTTTGAAGTGTCTGGCTATGCGAGACTATTGGGCTGCAACTGTGAGACTCAATCCATTGCGACACTTTGCTACCGTGACCGCGCCAACATCCCCGATATGTCCGAGATTGGGTTGGATTTCCAGAATTGAGGGCCCTTTTGTGGTGAAACATTGAAAACAACCTACGAGTATTTTTCAGTTGTAGCGTCTGTCTACAAGAGACTAGTTATATACAGATGCGCCGTTCTGTCATTTTTGCTGTCCCGCCTAGGCCAAAATGTACATGAGCAGCTACATTCCAATGTCTGATATTGCTCAGGCTGACTTGTGCCCAAATGCCATCCATGCACTCTAAATAATTGTTCTTCGCTCACTGAGAGTTCCATGTAATACAGTGCCCAGACCTCATCTTTCAAGAATACAAGCGGCTGCTCGGTCGCTTCGCGGCCTCGCATCCCCTTCCTTGGTGTGAACTGCAACTGTGTGAATAGAACAGAGGGGCCAAGCGTTCAAGACGACCCATTTTTCTGGACTTGCCAAGGCTGTGCATGGTGGCATCTTACGTGGCCGCGACAAGCACGGCATGAGTGGGAACTGAGAGCACGATGAAAAAGGTTAGAGCTGATGGCGGAGTTTGAAAAGACTTCGGACACCCGTAATTTTAAAAAGAGGGTGAATAGCCATAGTTTGGGCACAGAGTCAAAAGGGACCCGGCTGCGTTGGAGATGAATTGCACAACCGGCGGGAGAGTGGGCGTGTCGACGCGAACTGACAAAGTACATGTCATTCTTGATGACAGAGGGGAGTTGACACCGCCATAACAGTCCCGACATGCCGAGACCTAATGCCGTTTGATGGCCTCAAGGTAACTTATTTGTTTGGCAAAATGCCACCGATCATGCCACCGATCACCATGGCAATCCCAATTCCCAAATGCTCTCAGAATTTATAAGTTCAAACGACCGAAATTACCGGAATTCCCGAATTTGGAAGTGGTTGTGTTGTGGCTGTGCCCGCCTAATGGGTGGGTGGGTGTCGTAGGGTCTTAATCCGACTCAGTGTGGCAAATTTTAAGCCTGCATACCCCTTGTCGGAGGTGCCATCACTTTTGCAACTGCTGTAAATGCAAGGGCTGAGAGTAGACAAGAATTGAAGGAAGTAATGGTTTCAATTTCCCCTTCGTGGTATCTCAATGCTTTGTGGATCTGGTGCATACCGTTATTCACCGCATCTCGCCCCAAGCAAGCTGCAGAAAAATCTGAGCCACAAGAAAGTTTTGTGGTGTTGAGCAGGGCTGTCGCTGGGAGCCCATTCCGGGTCGGTGCTGTGAGTAGCCCTCCGCTCGCTTAAAGTTGATTATGTTTCGAATACATTACATTACGATACACTATTGAATGATTTAATTCGCATTCTGAACCCCACGCCACTGAATGGCATTTTGAATCACATGCTTTGTATTGCCATTTTGTACCCTATGCTTCACTATTGAATGATTTAATTTCCATTCTGAACCCCATGCCACCGAATGGCATTTTGAATCACATGCTTTTGAGACCATCATGCAAACCTCCTATTCCTCGTTCATCATCCCGACCATGATGGTCTCGGCAAGGCCATTGTGGTCGGGGAGCCCAGTGTTATTTGAAACAAAGGTCATGCTCAGGAGGTGATTTTGACGGGCAGGATGATCGAGATGGTGAAGTTTGTCAAAAAAGATGGACACTCTGTTTGGGTAAACGAGAAGTGGGCTGAGCGGAACAGTGACGGAAAGTGTCTGGTGCTCGTTTTGAAGTGGATGGTGGATCTCGTGGTCGGTGGTGCAGATGGGCCGGAAATTGAGAGGGACACGGCAAGGCAGGTCTTGAAAATGAAGGGTTTTCTACCAGTCAGCCAGGGTTCCGATCCCTTTGGCGTAGAATCCGGCCCCAAAACGGTTTGCCCGATCATAATGCGTACACAATCCGGGAGAGAACCTGAGTACGGAAACGCCCAAAATTGGGAAATCTGGATCAGACCTCTATCGGCTTAAGACGCTTTCCTAGCCGAGCAGATGGCCTAATTTGGTCTTGACGACTGGCTCGGCTCAGCTAATTTGCGGCTCGACTCTCATGGCTAGCGGCTTTTAATCGACCCGCGGCAGGACTACATATAAGGTTTTCAATTTCCAAGAGAATTCCACAACTCAAACGGCCCCAAAGCCGTAGATAAAAATAATTGGCATAATCTGAATTGAATGTTATGAAAAAAATGGTCATTACAGCATGAAAGTACTTGAAAAATGAGGCATACTCACATTTTACTTCAATGGAATCGATGCACTTTCGAGCTTGCAACAGAGGCCTCAAGTTCGCCATTTTGGATAAAAATGACACAAAATGGGCCAAAAGTAGCAAAAGTGACCAGTTTGTGGTAGCCATTGCGAGCTCAAATGTGCATCGATTCCATTGAAGTAAAATGTGAGTATGCCTCATTTTTCAAGTACTTTCATGCTGTAATGACCATTTTTTTCATAGCATCCAATTCCACAAAGTCGATTTTTCAGATAATGCCAATTATTTTTATCTCGGGATAGCAAAGTAGGTATGGTATGGTTTATTTGGTGAATGGGAGCATGAAATCACTTAAAGTTCATGCTATAATTTTGTTTGAAGGAATTCGGCCCAGAATTGACATAAAATGGGGGGTGCGCATTTATTTTTGTGATACACTCAGTGTAGCAATGTACATGGAGAATGGTGTTATGACAAAATTGCTTGCCCCAAACATTGCGGCTTTTTTGACGACATGGGGAGCATTAGAAAGCACTTTGCAATTTAATGAGCATTTTGAAGCCGTTAGACCTATTCGACACCGGCCCCGGCCCCGGCACCGTGCTGCCATTTGAAAAGCATGAGCTCTAGCTAAAGAGTACACCGGGCTGCCATTTGAAAAGCATGACCTCGAATGAATATTCACACTCACGGCCGCCATCTTCGCGAAAATTCTGGTGATCCGACCAAGATTGACAGGTCCACCTGCCAAAAGCGTGACATATTTCTGGGCACGTGAGACCATTCTTGACGCAGGTCATCAGCCTTCATCCAGTCGACAAGCCGTCTCCGGCCCCCCGGCTTCCACCCCAAAATCTAACCATTTGCCAGACCATCACAGTAATCACAGAGGAATAGTCGCCGAAGGGCAACTCATATGAGCCGAGAAGAATGATTTGTGTGTGACATCACGCTATCCATGGAACCCTCCGTGTGACCGATCAGTCGTCGATGGCATTCTTTTGCCTGTGGCTACAATTCGCGTGCCAAATTGGTGAGATTGTGCTCCATAGCTCACTTGAGTGTCCAGTATCTACGAACTTTAAATTCAGACTTCATTTCTTCATGTTGCGGACGCCGTAGTGGAAACATCAAAGCAGGTATCCAAGGAACCCTACTATACTGTACCCGCCGCCAGATTTTCTACAGGATCGGATATGCGATCAAGATACAAACGGGTCTCATAGGAGTTCATACCGCCAAAGGGACCCAGCGTGCCTCCAGAGTGTTGATTTGTGCACTTGTCGGCCCAGGACTGAGCTACATTTGCCAAGGTATCATTCCACACCAGGTCAAGCGCACCATGTTCAGAACGCTCCATGTTGTGGATTTCGACATACAGCTGCACATCTCCAGGTTCACCTCCTTTCAACTGCTCATATTAGTTCATGTTTTGCAGCCTAATACTGTATAGATTACTCGTGCCCTTCTGCCTGGAGCGAATACACATGCCATTTCGAGCTGCAGAGCGGTTGTCAGGCATTCCACCATGTGTTTTTTTTTTTTTTTTTTGAGGTGCGAAAGGTTGTTCCGATCAAGCTTATGCCGTCTCCTACTTAGTCGGACTGATCAAATCATCCGGACACAACCGCACAAAGGGGTCAACAGGGGTCAGAGACCTGCTGTGTTGTTGAGTGACCACCACTCCAGGAAGGCATGCTTTTACGCAGACCATTGTCTTTTATAGACGGTACTGTGGGATTCGGCTGACACAGTCCAGCCAGATTTTGTCGACAGACTCGCGCCGAGAGCACCCAGTGCCCAGTGTCAGCGGTAAGAGACAACATCGTTTGTGGCGGGTGCCGTGGGCTGTCGATTCAGCTAGGTCCCAAGTACATGCAGCGAGCCCCAGAAGGTTATTGGTGTTGCAGATGAACGGCAAGAGGGACAAGAGATGACGTTGCATGCAGAAACAAAGTCGCAGTGGGAATTCGAAGCTTTGGATGTTGATCCGCTGTCACGTTCACACAAATGTACCTAAATTATCTCATCGCTCAACAGCAGTTCAACAACTGCATGGTTGAAATGTGTGGACTTCCCTCTACTTCCAGTTCCCCATCAATGACGCTGAGCACACGGCGGATGATTGACCCGAGGCCTTCCGCAACTAGGTGGGACCCATATTGGAACCGTTATTGAGCGCTGAGACGGTGTTCCGAGCACAGGAAAGATTAACATGTAATTAACTTATTTCACCTGTGCTGAACTTGAAGTTAACTTATTTGTGCGGAACTTAAACTTATGTGTAACTGTGCAGGTAAATCTAACTGGCCCCGCCACAAGTTAACTGTAAGTTACTTGTGGCAGTGCCCGTAGTTTTCACAAGTTACTTGTGAAACCATCTGGAAATTGCAGTGATTGGGAGTAGAATTTTGTGCTGTGCTCTGGTAAAATATGCCAGTACAATGCCCGTAGAATATTTATGGTACGTAGTTCTGCTCATTGTCGCGACGCGCTGGCACCTTCCACAAGACCCTGAAAAATATGAAAACATGCTGGAACACATTTTGAGGTGTGGATATCGAGACTCGCAATTTTATGGAGGAAATCAGGGAGAAACAAGTAAGATTTGGGCGGTTTCCCCACAGTAAGCGAGATAAGGTGCCAATAAGTGCTTATGGTGCATCAATTTACAGTAAATTGATCTCAATTTACAGGATTTACAGTCCCGTGACCCTAGGGCGCGCAGCGCGCGCGCGGGTTTCTCGTCACTCCTGACCGCATTTTCACTATTCTGCCTCTTTGCAAGGCATTCTGGCCTTTGTAGCCGCCTTCTGGTGTATTCAGAATTTTTTTAAATGCACTACAGATCCAGGAAAGTGCCTTGCAAGCTCAGGTAAGTGGACTCAGAAAAAACTCGGAATTTAGGCTACAAGGACATTCAATATAATTACTGGGAGGACTTGTTGTACTTAGAGGTCAATTACTACACTTCAACTGCTTTATTGCACCATAATTTCCGTTGAATAGAGCATATCTCACCAGGTCGACGCGTAGAGTCACACTGTGACTGTTCGCGGTCAAAAATTCACCACCGTGGCCAATTCCCGGCGCGTCGAGTGTGACCACTTCTTGACGCGGCGGATTCACTTATTTGCTTCGAGAAGATGCTAATCATGAACCCTTGCCCTCTGAGAACAGCAAGTCAGTGCTTGATGTTTATAAAGATAATAGTACAAGGAGTACAAATGAGGCCGGGATAGAAATGCGGGGCGCAAATCAAGCTTCAAGAAAGACGATCACACGAAAAGGGATGCCAAAATCATGCGAGATTGTTATAGAAAAATACATAAACGGTACAAAATGCGAGGAGAATAATATAGGATGAGGATGGTACATCTAGCTGTCAGGCAGAGAGCGGGAGAAAAGAAGAAAATAACAGGTGCAATCTAATTTGAGGCATCTCAATACACAAGGTACTCAGATGCTCCAGAGGTACACTTAATTCAAAAAAATTGCTCCGGCCGATTTGGCGCCTAAATTTTGGTAGCGGTGACTAGGTGACCTGCACCATAGGTAAATCGGGTCACGCGTCACACCCCCTATCGATTTGAATGAAAAACCCCAGTAAACCCTAAAAAAAGCAATATACCCATGACCCAGTCAGTTTGACAGAGAAGTGATCAAAGGTGTTTGTGCAGGAGCGGCAGGTCGCGCCGAATCCTGCCCACCGTAGAGACCCGACAACGAGCCGACAGTTAGATAGTCCCTTATCCTCTTGGTTCTCAGAATTTCAGGAAGAGGTGAACGACACATTGTGAAGTTGATTCCCCTCTGTTGAGTGTCAGGAACATCGGAACAAATAAAGCTGCCCAGATTTCAGGGCTCAGACTCTGCAAGTCAGTCCGGGAGCGGAGTTGGCGGAGATTGAAAAAGCCTCAGACAGACGGACGGGCTTAACCAAGGCTTAACTTTATCAAGAGGGTGATGTGAAGGTGATACCAGAGCCCTGGTGATTATCATTTTTCCGGAGGCACACCGCATGGACAGCTGAGTCAAGCACTCGCGATTCTCTGCACCTCAACCTTCATGGTCCCTGTTTCTTTCCGAAGGGCCTGGCCATCAGAACACGTGTAGTTACTTACGGCATGACCGTGACAGTGACGAGGCCCTCAAGGCTCATTGTCGACATCCACGATGGTGTCGTTTCCTGAAGTCTCCTCCTCTTCGGACCTCAAAGCTGATGATCCAAAAGCTCAAGTAGAAACGATGGACCTGGTACCCTCGGCTGACCGCTCCTCGAGCATGCCCTCTTTGTCTGAAGCTGGCGCTCACTCAGATAACAATACTCCCCCTCCTTACGAAGAGCCCTCACGCAATGACAATGCCAACGATAGCTATCCTGGGTCTGGCGACATCTCTTCTAGTTATTTCATGAATGGCAGATGGCCCTTGATCTTCCGGAGTAACCCTGCAAATAACAGCTCCAGCGGCCGGAATATGGGTCGCAAGTGCAATTTCTCTCCACTTCATCTTGCGATCCTGGTCCTCGGAATAATTTCTGCTGTGCTGGCGGTCTCGCTGCTTCCGAACGTTGCACCTCAGCCTGCAGCGCAGGCCCGCATCCGGGACGAATGGGACAACGAGGTCCACGCACACGAGGCTCTTCGTGCGGATTGGGCGCGGGAGCGCGAGGAGATATTATCTCTGCGTGTGGAGCTTGAGCGCGATAGAGAGAATTGGAAACGTGAACACGTCGCACAGGCCCAGCGCCACCAGGAAGAAGAGGTGGAATGGGAGAGGGAGATCCAGGCACACGCCGACCTTCGTGCCGATTGGGTGCGCGCAGGCAGCGACATATCGTCTCTGCGTGCAGAGCTACAACACCAGAAGGCGGAGTGGGAGCGTGAGCGCCTGGCGCAGGTAGAGCGCCGCCAGAAGGAGGAGGTGGAATGGGACAAGGAGATCCAGGCACACGAAGCCCTTCGTGCGGATTGGGCACGCCAGCGCGATGATGCAGAAGCTTTGCGTGCGAACCTGCAGCACGAGAAGGCGGAGTGGGAGCGTGAGCGCCTGGCGCAGATGGAGCGCCGCCAGAAAGAGGAGGTGGAATGGGACAAGGAGATCCAGGCACACGAAGCTCTTCGTGCTGATTGGGCACGCGAGCGCGATGATGCAGAAGCTTTACGTGCGGACCTGCAGCACGAGAAGGCGGAGTGGGAGCGCGAGCGCCTGGCGCAGATGGAGCGCCGCCAGAAAGAGGAGGTGGATTGGGACAAGGAGATCCGGGCACACGAAGCTCTTCGTGCGGGTTGGGCACGCGAGAGGGACAAGGAGATCCAGGCACACGAAGCTCTTCGTGCGGATTGGGCACGCGAGCGGGATGATGCAGAAGCTTTGCGTGCGGACCTGCAGCGCGAGAAGGCGGAGTGGAAGCGTCAGCGCGCTGAGAAGCGCCGCAAGGAAGACGAGGATGCGCGCGCGCGTGCCGAATTCCGATGGGAGGACCTCACGCCGGATCAGCGCTGTCTGCGGCACAACGCCCGGAGGTATACCGCACGGCTTGCAAATGTTCCGAGGTCGTACGATCCTGTTCAAGCATGCAAGGAGACCGCCATCGAGATCCCGGGAGTGAAGATAAAAGGCCGTCCACTGAAGTGCGAGGACCGAGTGCGTCATCTTTGCGAGCTCGATCTTCAGTCTCATATTGGCATAGGGTTGCTCTGGCGTATTTGGGCACTGGATCGCAGAATCCGGAGAGTCGATTTGTGCGACCTACTTCAAAAACTTCGACGACAAGGTAAGTTTCCCTTTCCTCATACAATTGACGCGCTTAAGCTCCTTGTTCTCCATCAGGGCTGCACCTCCCCTGGATCTCGTCGTCGTGTGCGTGTCTGCTTTCTCTCCCTCACGGAATTGCTGATATACCTTCATTTGTTCTTCAGCGCATCCAGTCCCGCCTTGAAAACCTCCAATTCGGAGACGACGGGCGCAAGATGTGTTCCACGACGCCGGCAACCTTCCGCCACCAACACTTTCCGAAGCCCGATACGTGCGATATTGTATGTCCTTGCGTTTCCTGGAACATGTAAGCTCCGTGGACTCTAACGTGAATCACATCATTTCTAGGGAATATTCGGGGTGTGGGGCGTATGGGAGATAAAGGACGATAAGTGTTGATTGTCACCATTGGGTGTGCTGCCTATTTTCCTCATTTCGATGTAATCGCGAATTCTCTGCCATTCCACTCGCTTGTCGCTTGCGTAATGGGCGTGAGTGTTGGGCTCTTGAACTCGACAATCAATCCCACTACCAATTCGTCAACAGAGTCCGAGTTCAGGAGTCCTATTCTTCGAGAAGGCTTAGATCGCCCTGCCAGCGCTTCCAAGAATTCGTTTGGGAAGCCACATAAAGTGCACGACGTTCAAGGTTCCGCCCCACTGGTCGGTGTGCTGATTCGAGTTTTAGTTGGTACACGAGGTAACCGTTGTCGCCATGCACTGGAGAAAGCGGTTAGTCAATTATTTATAAGCGCAGCTGCGGGGAGAAGCTCACGTTCTATACCGTCGAAACCAGCCTCTTTGGCATTTATGGCAGCTTGCTTGAATTCCACGATGATCGTCGTTGGGCAGAGATTTCGGTAGGCTGCGATTGAGGAATGCATAAGAAAGTGCTGTAGCTTGTGAAGGTTAGATCCCACCGTAACGTATCCGGGCTCTCCCGCGATGAAGGGGAATTTTCCACCATGCGCAGAAAGTGCTGAGGGAGCATAGACCGGGGGATTCTCACATTAGAATCTAGTCTCGGCTAAACCAGTCCCTCATGACATCCCAGTTTGGGAACCCTGTCATGAGACTATAGCTGTAACACTTGGCGAAATCCGATGAATCGGGGCGCCCGGAAACGTTTCCGAAACTAAAAGTTTTGGGAACGGGTCTGGGAATGTCAAAACGGTTTCTGAAATTCGACATGGCCCTCCGGGCATTCCTGGAACCCAGCAACCGAAGCGAGCCCCGTCACCTTGGCTCCTTGCTAGCTCATGAGACATATCTCGATGTAGAACTTATTATACTCACGGACTCGACAAAATCAAGGACTCTATTCATGAACAGCGCCCTAATTCTCTTCGTAAAATTTCATTCTTTCACCCCACTCAGCAGCCGCAGATCTGAAACTACCAATCCTCGACAGTAGAGTCATTACAGTAAATCTCTGCAACTTTTACTAGAGCTTTACTCTAATGGTCTTCGGTTTCAATTTTATGCCGTCTTTTCCGGAGGCTGGAGCCCACAAAAGCGGACAAACACAGGCAGGCGCTGCATGCGGATGTTCCGGTAGTCTCGAAGTAACATCTGCAGGCGACTTTGTGAATTCAAACCTACGCATATTCCCGGGATTGCAATTGCCTTTAGTGGAACGCGACTGTCAACCGCGCCGGGGCCTCGTCACCGTCCAATCTGTTGGGCGACGTCCCCACGATCCCTACTTACTCCATTGCGTGTCGTTCTCATGATTCATTTTCCCCATTTTTTCATTCACGTATCAAGTAGGTCACAAATGAATGGCATTTAATTGGCACCACCCGGCACCGTGCGCAACCGAGCATTCTCCCCCGAAAGTCCATCCTACGCCATCTCCGGGTACAATCAAACGTTTTTTGAGCTGCGGAGTGGAAACACACGGACTTGTCAAGGCTCCCTCGGAATCAAACTGCGTTAAGGGATCGCAGGTGTGGTCAAGAAGAAAGCGAGATTGCCACGTCAATGTTTGGCGTTGATTGTGACGGCAAGACGGCACAAGTTCTTACTTACAAACTTGAAACAAGATGTGCCATCGCTTCGCTCTGGCTTAATTATACATTGGATTCCACTCTAGAGCGAAAAAGCTCACGTTCACACTTAAAAAAACATCATAAGACTTGGAACGAGCATGATTTACGGGGTAATATACGCAAGAGTCATCTCGTCTTCCCATGAAGACGAATTTGCGCACAAATAAGAATGACTGCCCTATGCGTAGAAAGTGCCCATGAAATTACTGTGGGCAGCCGAGCTCTGTGCAAGGTAAGGCTCCGACATACAACGCGATACCCAAAGAAACCGACCCACATGGTATTTTCATCGACTATCAAGCACCTGAGGTCAGCGACATACTTTAGCAGAATGGCAGGGGCACGTACCAGATGAATGAATATACAATGATTTGGATGATTTTCTTACAACTATGAATATTCGGGGCCATACCTGGACGTTATTCTATGATGTGTCAAAATTGAGTCGGTCTGCACGCACAGAGAGCTCAAATGTATCTTTGCAGAATTAATAGGTTCGGTTGGCTGATCATGAACATAGCCCGCAGCCTAAAGATTGAAGACATGAGTGGTCAGAAGGGTAAAATATGGAGCGAAACACAGCACTGGCAATATACTCAGCTATGTAATGGCTGTGGGACTGCCTTGCCCGGTAGAACGATTCCGAGGCGCTCTGTAGGAAATAGTCAATGGGTATCCGAGGATCCCATTGGCTACGGGTACGCACCTTCCAGCTACACATTGAACATGAAGACGATCATCAGTGATGTTTGGGGGTGCTTAGAAAATATTTGCCGTTGCACTGTTCAGCCAAATCAATCCCAGTGGCAGTAGATATTGACCAACTTACGGATCTGGCTACGTATCAGAAGCCATGAAAGGTCCTGCTCCGTCCGATGCAAGTCTTGGGTGTAAAATTGTTACAATGGCTTCCGACACTCGAGGGATTTTGTTTATTGAGTTCTTGAACGCGTCGAGTTTCTTGCTACTGGACAGTGGTCTCAAAGGAATGTTGCAGTTAAGGGCAGAGAGGTCTTGCGCACATTGAGTTGTTGAACGACATGCTAAAGGGCTTGAGGAGTGTGGAGTCGACAGCCCTGAGATCCTGCATACTGTAATTGATTTTGCCAGGTGTTGATTTAAGGGGTTACAGGAGCGAAGGGCCTCGGTCTTCGTTGAATCTTGCTGGTACTTGATCCATTTCAGGACCGCCCGAGAATGCAGCGTAAGAAAGCCAATGGAGGCGGACGAAACTGCAGAAGAGCGCGATGGTGATGGGGGAAGAAGAACGAAGCGATAATGGACCAGCAGCCCTTTTGAGCGTCCATCGTAGTAGACCGCGTGATTGAGCG